>OAMR01000795.1:335313-351528 GCA_900205405.1 Echinochloa crus-galli
CACGGGTCCAAGAAGGCTACATCTTTGCATATCCCTCTTCGCCTAAAAGTTTGGGCCTCCATCCTAGAGAAAGATCAAGTTATGAGAGTTTATGTCGTCAACAAAAGAACGGAAGAAAGAGATTTAGTTACGATACTTACAAGCACCAAAGGAAGACGATGCAGAGTTTGGGTCAAACATTGGGAATATAAATCATCAATAACTTTTAAGTTGTTGAGTTTGCAAATGTGAAAACTATATGAATAGATTTGTCTTGAAAAATACTTTCATAAAAGTATACATATATCACTCTTTGATAAATATTTTTATAATAACAAGAGGTCAAAGTTGTGTTTTGGAGACCGTGTCGCTGTCCTAAACGTCAGTTATTTCAGAATGGAGGGAGTATATCTTCAAGAGGTATAATCCTACCTAAATTTAAAGATTAAGAGGCTAGCTAAAAAATAAAAAGCTACCTAGAGACTCTGTATTGTGTTAGTTAAATATAAAGATTATAACCCTTTTGTAAAAATATAAAGCCATCTAATTTAATGGGGGTAATCCAACAGATTCAGTAAAGATGGCTAGTGAGGTAGGCTAGCTAAAAATAGCTAGCGAATGAGGTGCGATGGAGAGCCACTAAATTTGAAGAGGCGTTTACAGAGTCCGTTGGAAACTTTTTTCTCTAACAATAGCTAAATTTAACTTTAGAAAATGATTTAGCTAGTCTCTTGGAGATGCTAACAGCAGGGGTAAACCAACAGACTCTTTAAAACTTGCGAGCGTGGATGGATGGCGCGCCTGGCTAGGCAAAGATAACTAGCGAAAAGGAAGAGATAGCTAGTGAGGAAAGATAACTATCCAGTTGGCTAGTCTATTACATGCAATTTTTTCTCTCTTTTCTTTATTTTTAGCTAGCGAACGGGATATATAAGAGGTCTTGAAAATGCACTAAGGGTTTCTCCGATTGAAAATCCCGGCGTTTGTCGGCATATGTGGATGTCGGCCCTCCTTGGAGGCTTCGTTTAGGAGACCTCATCCACCTCACACCTATCGTTGCAGTTTGCGAGGTTAGCTTTGAGGGTTTGGATGATGAGTCCCCATTCCGCTGGGTGGCCTCTCAGATAAAAGGGCAGTAGCGGGCGGTGTAGCTACGAGGGGTGGTGCTAAGTGCAATGGCCATCACATAATCGGCAAGCATGTTGTTCAATGATGGCACTAATCAGCGATCAGTGGTTGTCTTCCGTTGTATCATGTCTTGTCTTTGAAGTGTCTGTGAGCTTGTTTTCTCTATTTTATCTATTGTACCTTGTTACCTGACGTTGAACAGTCCAATATATGTATATCATCACCGGCTAGCCCGGAATTTATGGTTTAATGTGGTGACTCCTAAAAAAAAAGGTTTGGATGATGGTTTGTTGATATTGCTTTGGTGGTTACCATGCTGGTGCTTGTTGTCACCTTGTTGGTGATTGGTGGTGACGTGGGGCCGATGAATGCTAGGCTGAAAGCAAGAGGGAACCTACTCACACATGCGTGTGACAAGGTCTTTGCGTTAGCGTTTAGCTGGTTGATGGCATCGTTTTATAATTTGGTGGATGGGTGATTGTGTTTCTGTAATTGTTGTTTTTTATGTATTTTACCTCTCTACGACAGAAAACCGTCGGCTTGCATTCAAAAATAAAAATATATAACTTGATGCATCACTTGTTTAGGTGTAGTATACTCCACAGTAATTTCCACCATTCATATCCCCAATTAGCTATCAACTCCAAAAGATTCTCCTCTGATATGATATTACTCAGGCTCTAGTAGACTAGCTAAATCTTACCCTTAAAATCTTATGGATCTATATTTTATTAGTATTTAAATTAGAGTAAAGTACATGTCTGGTTTCTAAACTTTGTTGGGTGAATGGACAAAGAGGGGATCAGCGTATGCGCATGGAAAAAGATCATTGTTGATGTGCGCAACAAATAGGCGGTGGATCTCACTGAAGTGGATCCATATATAAGTTAAGTGGATATGTAGGTAGGCGTGTTTTTTTTTGGTTTGGAATGGGTAATTCCACCAACATGCAACTAGAAATCGTTGATCCCCCATAAATTGTGTTTTCTCATTCGTTTTCGTTTGTCAACTATCAATATGGCCTCTGCGAACTATCAATTTGGTTCAATAGATCTGACGGTTTCAATAGATGAAAGGGTAACTTCTAGTTTTTCTAGGCTGGAGAAGTTAAAATCAACAACTTAGTTGAGGAGAGTTGAATTACCTTTTCCTTCTTTGTAAGGCCAGTTTCAGTGGGTTTTTTTGGAGTTTGATGGCATTAAATGTGCTGATGTGGCATAAAAGACAAGGAAGAGTTTCATGGTACATGATACGAGTTTTATCACTATGAAACTTTTTTTGGCTCAACCTACTTTCTGGTCTAGGTAACCGGTTATATGAGAGTGATTTGGGATACATGCCCTTGCATATATTCCTTCTCCTCGTTATGGGACGACATCATCTTGATTTACGATCGCCTCGATTTTCAACCGGCCTTTTCCCTCAAGCCATGCGGTGCTACACGTCTTCAGAATAGGTGGGTTTCTCTGGTTTAAACTTTAGGATGAAGAAATAGAGTATCTAACCAAACACAAGAAAAAAGGGTATTGCCAACTAGTATGTCAACTAGAAACGACACACGACGTTGCCGCTCGATCAGCAAGAGTTTCAGGTATAGAGAACCGGTTGTGCTAGGGCTACCGGTCTACATATTTTGTTAGCTGTTTGTTAAGAAAGTGGCACATCATGATAGTGCCTACCGGTCAGTGTTTTGTTCCCCATACCCAACCATGTTATAGTATCTTTTGGTGTATACAACAACGATTCTTATTTATAGCACATCGGATCAGAATAGAATTCTGAAACGATTCTTCACTAAGAGTAAATAATTGATGCTATAATATGGTTGGCCGTAAAAAGTTGTTGAGAATTTTTCCAGTGCTTGAAACTTTTATGGCCGTTAGAAAATAAGAGGAATCAATGACAAGAAACCAGGAACCCACAAAAAGGAACCAAATTC
Source organism: Echinochloa crus-galli (assembly GCA_900205405.1). Taxonomy (NCBI): domain Eukaryota; kingdom Viridiplantae; phylum Streptophyta; class Magnoliopsida; order Poales; family Poaceae; genus Echinochloa; species Echinochloa crus-galli. The sequence continues at coordinate 338,360 of OAMR01000795.1, forward strand.
ATGGACAGGAACCAATTTTGAAATAATACGAAGGGTATTATTGTATTTTTGTCCGTAGACCCATTTGTTCGGCCCAAATAGCAGGCCCACGTATACATTTCTATTTGTTCTACGCGGCCACTCCGTGCGTGGCTTATGCGAACACCGGCACCGGCGCCGGCGCCGCTGCAGCCTGAACCCTAACCGGGGGGAAGCTCGTCTGGTCCAAGGACTGCCGCCACTGCTGGTGGCCCGCGCGCACGGTCGCCGACTGCCACGCCGACACCTCCGCCATCCGGGATGCCAATGGTACCTAGACGAACCCGTCGCCGCCTCCGGCGCGACGCCGGCCCCTACAGTTTCTGCGCTTTGCCAACACCGACGGCGACGCAATGGCCCGGGGCAGCGCCGCGTCCCTTCTAATGGCGGGGAGGATCCCTCGGCACCTCCTGCGCAGAGCCACTGGCTGTCTACGTCGATCCCCCACGGCGAGGAATCACGGCGACGAGCTGCGGCCGGTGCAGAACCTGCGTCCTCGATGGGAAAACGGCGAATCGATAGGAACCGCCTCCGTGAGGAATACAGGCAGAGCCTATGCTCGTGGGAGATTATTAGGTGGACTCAAAAGGGAGATTATTAGCTGGACTCAAAAGACCATTCTACCTTTACTTAGCCTCTAATAACTAAGGAACCGGGTATTATCTGATGTGTTTAAATCAACGGTTAAGAAAATTCTGAGCAGAGGAACCGGCCGGTTCCTTACAAGCACCGGAACAAGTCTAAAAAATGTTTGGTGGTTGGGCTGGCGGAGCTGCTTCGATCTGTATCGCACTAACGCGCGGACGAACTATAGTACACAATCGCAGTCATGGTTGTGGGACTCCGGCGTGAACGACGGCGGCTCACCCGGATGGCGGATTGCCATATCTGCGCTGACTGCTACCTCTATGGATTCTTTATTCGATCTTTGTTCACCATTTTTTAGAACCGATGGCGAAAGCTTGCGCTTTCCCAAATTTTTATTAGAAGAAGAGAGTTGGCCCTGTTTATAAGAAAAACCGGGTCCGAAAACCATACAACTTCGGTCCGAAGACCGTACAACTGGAGAGGTATTATACCATCTCACACAACTCCGGTCCATCGACCGCACAACTCAGGGGGTAGAAAACCCCGAACAACTCTACAACTCTTGTTCGCATACAACTCTGGTGGGTTGGATTGGGACATCAAACAGCACCACACAACTCAATTGAAACGACCCGGTGGGTTGGATTGGGACATCAACACACACCGCTCTAAACAACTCAAACAACTCTGCTCGGTCGGATTGGGACATCGACACGAGCCACGGAACACAACTTCCACTGCTTGAAAACTCTCTTCTTCTCTACTCAGCCACTACCATGGACTGAAACCCCTCTTCTTCTCTCTCTCTTTTTTTTTTACTTTTTTAACAGAGAAAAGGATAACAAAGAGAAAGGACAAAGAAAAACACCCTCACACAAGACCTCTGGCGACACCGCTGGCAAAGTCCACGCTGGTGATACTCGACGTCGCCTTCAGGAAGGACATGACACTCGAAGCGCCATCGACGTCGTCCCAAAAGGGAGAAGTTTTCACTTGCATCTTCACAGCGAAGCGACGAAACGGCTAGCACCACCAACCTCACCACCATGGCGCTGCTGGGAAACCTCCGCACGACCCTTGTCAACGGCACCACCACGATGCCACCGGCAAGCAATCATGCAAACCGTCATCGGTCATACCACCACGGCACCACCGACATCTTTGCTGCATGAGGAAGGCGGCCCGGGAAACCAGTTACACCACCATGGCGTCTCTGATGCACCGTCACTCGACTGCTGCCAGCCACACCACCATGGCGCCGCAAGCACAAGCCCAAGCAAACCACCGCCGGCCGCGTCACCAAGACGCCATCGAAGCACACCTCCACAAAACCATTCTCCCGAAAGGAAGCCCTGCAGACATACCCGAGCTTCCTTTGGCAGCCAACAGCCGCCGCAGGCGGCGGCTCATGCGCCCCGGCCGCCGCAGGGCCCAAGCACCCCCGCGCGCCCGGCGTCCGCTTGCTGGCCGCAGTCAACGCGCCGCCGTCGCACCTGTCTCTTACGTTTGCTACAGTAGTTGTTTATATATACACCACTTTCTTTGTTCACCATCAAAGCCCCGAACTACCAAATGAAAAGGAATTGAAAATACAGCAGTTAAGTTTGTGTGTGTTTAGTTGTAAAAGCGATGTGTACAATTTGGTCCAAAAGCACATCGGACACTGTAGCTTACTGTAGCACTTTTCGTTTGTTTGTGGTAATCGTTGTCATACCATGACCTAACTAGGCTCAGAAGTTTCGTCTCATCGTGTATATCAAAACCATATAGTTTTTTAATTTACCTATATTTAATGCTACATGTATGAGGAGAGAGATTTGATGTGATAGGTGAATAATGAAGTTTGGTGAGATAATTTTAAAAAGTTCGTGGAAACTGGGAAGACCCCTATCCCTCTCAGTCTGACTTCTCAGTGGATTGGATGAGTGCTACAGTAGGGAGGGGAATTTGTAGAGTTCTATTGAACGGGGTAAAGAAGATGAAACGTTCCCGTGTAAATTTTAGGCTCTGTTTGGTTGCTGACCTGAACTGGCCATATCTAAACTGCGGCTCAGCTAAGCTACGGTAAGTTATGGCGAGCATTTTCTGCGCCAAGCTTTTGACGAGATTCATCTACGTAAACAACAGAGGAGCCGATGAAGGTGCTAAACCTTGTCAAGGTTCAGTCGGCAACCAAACCGCAGCTAAACGTAGGCGCGGCAAGTTGCGACTTAGCGGGGCTTGTACTCGTGCTTTCCCGAAGAGTCTAAACTAGGTGAGTTCGCGATGGGCCTCGGTGCTCTGGAAGGCTGCAGATGTTGAATGGGCCTTGCTAGATAAACCAGAGCTGTTCAAAACGAGATCTGCGGCTGGCAGTATACTTGTGACGTGGCCCAATGAAGAGAAGAGATGCCATATTTATTCATAAAGTATACAAATTTCTTTTTACCATGCTTTACAGATTATATCCCCAAAGTAATGGTCCCATGCACCGTTTCATCTTGAGATGGCATGGTGGATAACCAAATTATATTTGCAGTTAATATAAGTGGACTAGAAAACACTAACGGAACAATGGGAAAAAAGAAACATACACACAAGCCAACTATCTAGCACATCCTCGTTTGCCTCCCAATTTTGGTCTGATTGACTCTGCAACCTTGACGACAACGAAGAAAATAAGCCTGTATATCACTATCATTCCACATAGGATGGCAAGGTTTACCCATTTCGAGTACCCCATCTCCACCTGCAACTTGTTCTCCAGGACCTGAATACCACTGATGGTGACATTAGATTCACTCAGCTGATCACTTGGGAATGACAGCCCCATGAACTCGTTCTTGTAGAATCCTTGCACCGCGTACTTGTGGAAGGAGATGTAGTAGCAAGGGTACTTCCATATCGGCTTCGGGAGCTCGTTGGGAAGGCGGAAGAAGCCGCCATTGAGCATCATCACCCCTTGCACTCCAGCTCCAATGATGATTCCCATCAGGAAGTCCGGAACAAGTACGGCAATAATCATCATCATGCTCTCAACCAGCAGGCAACATGCACAAAGGACCAAGACGAAGTAGGTGAAGTGATCCACGCCTTTTGTTAGCCCAGTGAAGTAGTATAGCATTGCGCCCGGTATTACAGCGATGACAGACAAGTATGGAGTGGCCGAAAGGGTGTTTGAGATCACAAATTCTGACACGCCATAGTGCCCACTCAGACGCTCCTTTCTGAATACCTGAAACAAGTGTGTAGATGGTCATAAAATTAATCCCGGAATTAATACGATAACAATAACATCTATGTGCTAATAACACAGTAATTAGTAAAAAATGGAGGTTACTTTTGGCTTCAAATGATTAGTCTATAAAGAGAAGATATAGAATTTTCATATTGCAAAATAGACCACTTGTTTATTTATATACACGGTTCCTCAACTAGCTACAGATTCATATAGTTCCAAGTAAGATAACTCTCTACTAATTATATGTTGGTTGTATTCTGAATGTCCCAAAGTTAATTATGAGTAAAACTATTTTCAGCAAGAAACCAATTTTTAATGTGTGAAGAATCAACCTTAACGTCCTCTACAAAAGAAGGGAATCCTCCAATGGCCATGAAAGTTAAAAGTGCTGTGGTATACATTATTACTTCACATCGACTCTGCAAAATTGGAGACATTAGCAAGTGTACACATATAATATATTTTTTCTATCTAGCACTATATTAATCATGTTAATAGTCAGCTTACCTGGATAGAACTGTAACTATAGCCGACTTGGTAGAAGATGGTGCCAAGACATATCCCGATGCCCATATAGACAGCCAAACGCATCCAGTAGTAACCTATGTCCCTGTGCATATTCAAGAATGATCTCCTTGTGAGCACAAGGAGCTTTGTGGTGAAGCTTGCTTGTTCTCTTCTCCTAAATGAAGCCCCACCCTATAATAGCACATATTAGAAAAACAAGCAGGAGTACTAATTTCGTATGTAAACATCCTTATATTAGATCGATCAACACATTTTTTATTGCTCTTCTGTTCAGTATTTTTTATTGATCAGTACAGGATTGGTGAGCTTACCAGGAATTCAACTTACCATTTGTTTCATCTCAACTATTTGGTATGTCGTTTTTTCTGAATAACCGGAGGATTTGTATGCAGTCGCCAGAATTTCTATTGCTTCAGCTGCTGTTTTTCTGTTAGCTTTAGAACTCTCCACAGTTTCCTATATATGAGATGATATTAGACAAATGACAAGTGAAGTTGTAATGGATATGTGGAGAGTGGTAGGACTGTAGGAGTGTACTATACCTCATCAAAATCTTTATTGATGATCCTCAGGAAATGGTCGGATGGGCTTCTTAGATGTGGACATGGGAAGCCGTTCAGATTAAAGAACTGTGAGGAGTCAAGACACAAGTCAGCTGCTAACAGTTTGCAATTCAATTCTTAAGATTCTAACAACCAACCATCAAAGCAACTTGACATATTTATAGTCGAGTTGTGCAACATGGATGTTTTTGGCGACATTCATTTATGATGGCAAAAATTATGTATAATTTACATAAATGATGTCCTTAAAAAACATAAATGAGAATGAGATATTTTTGTCACAGCTAAAATATTCTTAAATACATCCAAAAATTGAAGTCCTATGATGATGATTCCCAGTAGAACCTAAGTATTAGGTGAGGAAGTAATGCAGGAGTTCCAAATTAGTTAGATCACCAACGAGAAGAAACGGCCTGACGAAGAAAAGAAGCTAAGATGAAAAAAAAGGATCACCTCGGTGGCATCGGAGACTGTCCCAAAGAACACCGTCTTCCCTGCGGCGAGCAAGCAGAGGCCATGGAAGAGCTCGAAGACGTCGCCGCTGGGCTGGTGCACGGCGGCGACCACCGTCATCCCCTCCCGGACGGCGATCCTGGCGATGTGGCTCATGACGTGGTAGGAGGCGGCGCTGTCGAGCCCGCTGGTGGGCTCGTCGAGGAAGAGCAGCCGCGGCCGCGTGAGCATCTCGATGCAGATGCTCACCCGCTTCCGCTGCCCGCCGCTGATGCCCTTGGTGATCCGCCCGCCGATGCGGGTGTCCATGGCGTCGCCGAGCCCCATCTCCCGGATCACCCGGTCCGCGTGCGACCGCTTCTCCGGCCCCGGCATCGTGTCCGGCAGCTGAATCTGCGCCGAGTAGTACACGGCCTCGCGCACCGACAGCGTCGACATGAGCACGTTGTCTTGGGTCACGTATGCCTTCATTCAGGGTGGGAGTAGCATTGCATTTGTATTCAAAAAAGGGTCACTTGTAAGTCCAGATTATACTTACTGGAATATAAAAGGTCTAGATTACTGTTTAGTTAGATTATTATACATGTTCAGTATTTGGCCTTTTAAAATTTGAACATCAACATGTCTGAAACTACAAGATTGGTGAAAAAGAACTATGTCACCAGCTTTAGTTGCTCATATACTACTGTTCATTATTACAAATTTACTACAGGACATTGCTATAAGGTTATGAAATACAGAGTTAACAATTTTTCCTCTGGGACCATAAAGAATCAAAATGTCAGAGGTAAATGTTTCTTCATGATACATAGGGGGAAGAGATGTCAGATGACTAAGAGTTGATATACGTCTCTTATGTTTTGAACACTTGAAGAATTTATACATATAAGAGGTGTATACAAACATACGCCTTTTCTTCTCCGAACAGATATGAGTATGATAAATAAATTGATGACAATAGATGGCAAAAATCACGCCAAGAAAGGTGAAAATCACCATTGTTATGAAAAAATTGTAGCTAATGTTTCAAGATAGATGGATTTTGCTTACTGAGGTTCCATAGGCAAGTTTCTCCTGCCGGCCATTGATTAAAATCAGCCCTGTTTTGTTCATGCCTGGTCCTAATCTTCCTGCAGTGAAATGGTAATGTCAGTGGTTACAGACAGTAAAATGAACAAGCGCTAGGAATTAAAGTTTTCTGCTGAAAAAGCTGGCCAATGGTAAAAGAACAAGCGCTGGGAACTAATGTTTTCTGCTGAAAAAGCTGGCCAATGGTAAAAGAAAAGAGGTACTGTTTTAGTAGTAGTTCATATTTCTAATACTGTATTAAGATTTGATTCTGGCATTAGTTCCTTCCCTCACACCTGGCAGATCTCGAGATTCCCGAAGTCACCATTGGCACCTCGTTGTCGATGGGAACGCCGCTTACCACTTAACACATAGCGCCGGAAAATCCTTGGGAAAATCTCAGAAAAAGGTGCGAGCACCAGGATTTGAACCCTGGTGGGTAGCGTCCCACCGGACCGTCCTACCATTGGACTACATGCCAATTTGCTTAGTTCCTTCCCTCTTGAAATTCAATTCAACTGCGTCTGTCCCAACAACCCGGCCCAACACAGAAACAAGCCAAACTATCTATGTTTCTTTTTCAGGGCTGTATTCCTTGTTTTTTATGTCCAATATGAATATAATCTTTCAGTTAGTTTTGGAGTGAATCTTTGCGTTCATTAAGTTAATATCGCTGTGGGACCAGGATCCCTAGGGCCACTTATCCAAGGAATTAAACTACTCAAGATAGAAGACCGGGTCCTAGTAGAACTACTCGGATAACTACTCGTGTACTCCTACTAGGACTAGGACTCCCAATTATAACCGACTAGGAAACTTACCATGTAACCTTGCCCCCTGGGATATATAAAGGAGGGCAGGGGTCTCTAGTTCGGTATGTCCAACAAGACAATCATACGAAATACAATCAACCATACAGGACGTAGGGTATTACGCTATTCGCGGCCCGAACCTGTCTAAATTGTATTGTTCGTGCACCATCGTTCCTAGAACTCGGCGAGACCCTCGCAAATCTACTCTTCGGGGTATCCCTGGTTAGACGTGCTCGACATAATTCGTCGACACTTGGCGCCCACCGTGGGGCAATCTCGTCGAAGTTCAACATTAGGCGCGATGGGATCAACTTCAACTTCAATCATCAACAGAAAAAGCAATCTACTCGGCGAGATCGAAGATTCAGCGTTTGAGTTTCTCGACGAGTTCTATCAGCATCAGAAGAGCTGGTTGTCTTTTCCCCGTGGCATCAAGTCGAAATCGAACGAAAATTGATTTACGGTCTTCGAGTCCGGAGCGGAGGAAAGAAAATCAGCTAGCGCATCAGATCCAAGGCGGAGCACAAGTTCCGGCCGATAATTAATGTGCTCGACTTGGACACGGAATTATTCCGAAGCAGACTCCAACGTTACCTGCAGCTGCTGCATAGGCCGCACATCGAGACAGAGCAGGAGCAGATCAAGCACCAAGACCAAGGCCATGCGGTGGAAATCAGGACCGAGGCCATACGGAGTGTTTCTTCACGTTAGCTAGCTGACAATGCTAAGTGCACACAAAGACGTACAAGATCTCCGCTTGCCGCACACGAGAAAATGTACACGGCTACAACTACATCGACGTTCGGCATCATCGACTCGACGTACGACTACTTCAACAACTCATCTCGACTTGTTAAAACTAGTCGAGAGCGGCTACAGCTTCATCAACAACTAGTTGGAATCGACTCCGACTAGTCGGCTTCATCGCCAATCGCCACGGCTTCGTCGACGATCGTCCGCGAACAAAGCTAAGTCTTATTTAATAATTATTTTATTTTCTTCTTCATATTAAGTTTATCAGTTTATTTAAATACATGCTTGCCCATGAGCCGACTACTCTGAAAGAGTACTTTCATCAACAACAATAATAATTTTCGCCGATGGGGGGTGTGAGTACCCAGCTGTGAACCCTGCAATTTAAATATATAGGATTAGTAGTATCCGATCATGAAAAAGTAAATGATAGCATTTGTAATGCTTGCAAAGCAAATAATAGCACTTGTAATGCATGTAAAGGTTTTTGCTGTGCTCTTGTTAGACTTTCAACCACTCAAGTAGTAGCCCTGTTACGTTTAAACACTTGGTCCCGCTAACCCGTCCTTTTAAGGTGCATAGGTGTTGCGAGTGAGCCGAAGCTTCACGAATTAAGGTGCATGCTACCGAGCGGTGTTGGTCATTAAGAGATGACAACAAGCATAAAGTAGTCGACATGCGACAAAAGTATGCATGGTATGCAAAAAAGTAGTCGTTTAAGGACTTCTCTCCTGTTGGAGAAGTCGCGCGAGGGACTTGAAACCCATCGGCGAAAATTATTATTGTTGTTGGATTACTCGATCGGCTCCGCAGCGTCATGAAGAGGTGAAGTGGTGCCAAGTCTCAGGGTGTGAGTACCCAGCTTGTGAACCCTGCAATTTAAATATATAGGATTAGTAGTATCCGATCATGAAAAAGTAAATGATAGCATTTGTAATGCTTGCAAAGCAAATAATAGCACTTGTAATGCATGTAAAGGTTTTCGCTGTGCTCTTGTTAGACTTTCAACCACTCAAGTAGTAGCCCTGTTACGTTTAAACACTTGGTCCGCTAACCCGTCCTTTTAAGGTGCATAGGTGTTGCGAGTGAGCCGAAGCTTCACGAATTAAGGTGCATGCTACCGAGCGGTGTTGGTCATTAAGAGATGACAACAAGCATAAAGTAGTCGACATGCGACAAAAGTATGCATGGTATGCAAAAAAGTAGTCGTTTAGGACTTCTCTCCTGTTGGAGAAGTCGCGCGAGGGACTTGAAACCCATCGGCGAAAATTATTATTGTTGTGGATGTACTCTTTTAGAGTAGTCGGCTCATGGCCAAGCATGTATTTAAAAAACTGAAAATTAATATGAAATGGACAAAGTAAATAGGTGAGGGTAGTAAAATGAACTTTTTCCAGACATTTTTTGAAGTTTTCATCTCAAGCCTTTTATTTGTCATAAGTATATTTAATATTTAACATATATCATCTAGTTTGTAATTTTTGTAACAAAGCGATTGTCGGCGAGACCCTCGCAAATCTACTCCTCGGGGTATCCCCGGTTAGACGTGCTCGACATAATTCGTCGACAATCGCTTTGTTACAAAAATTACAAACTAGATGATATATGTTAAATATTAAATATACTTATGACAAATAAAAGGCTTGAGATGAAAACTTCAAAAAATGTCTGGAAAAAGTTCATTTTACTACCCTCACCTATTTACTTTGTCCACTTAACCCCCTGAACAAAAGTTAGGCTCATTTTACTCCCATAAACTATTTTAGCTGGTTCAATATACCCCCTAATAAGATTTATCTTTTATATTTCTCCCTATACAACTAGAACAATATTTCAAATTCAAATTTGTCAAGATGACTTATAACATGATGACCTATATTAGAAAAATATATTTGGAATTTTTTCATGATTTTTTGCATACAGATTTGTATTCTTAGCATAAATTCTGTATTAAATATTTTTGAACACAAGGCATTATGTTGTCTATCTCCTCACAAAATTTGACTGAAAAACTCATCTTGTATGTGGAGAAACAAAAAAGAAAAATCTCATTAGGGGGTAGATTAGGCCAAATCAAATAGTTTGGGGTAGTAAATTGAGTCTAAATTTTGTTGAGGGGGTTAGATGGACAAAGTAAATAGGTGAGGGTAGTAAAATGAACTTTTTCCTATTATTAACCTGCTGTCGAGCAGAATCATATTCCATGATCTCCGTACTGCATTCAGATAACGACTTCAACTTTACACTACAATGATATCTTAACAACCCGCAAACATGCATGTAGGCAAAACTTTTATTGGATGTCGCAAAACATATATATATACACGTGGCCTCTACCAGCACGGCATAACTCTTGTGGGACATTCTCATGCGCTGAAGTACGTGCTACAGAAATCAGGAGAACAATATATGGAGGTGTTTGGTTTAGGGAATCGCCCAATTGGATGATCCATCATCTTTGTCGTTCTTTATGCTTTTTTGGAAAAAGTACAATTTCCATCCCCCACATATCACACAAGTCTGGTTTTCATTTCTTAATACAAAACTAGATATTAACCATCCAACTGTTAAAACTCGGCGAATTTGGACCTTTGGGCCGTTTTAAAGGTGGTTTCCTATTTTCTAGATTTTAAGGGTTTAATTAAAAAAATAAAAACTAATTTATTTGAAATCAGAAAAATACGAGACTAGTGCCAAAATTTTTCTAAAAATGTAGATCTTCTGTCGGTACTTTAACTGGAGTTATTTGGACTTTATTTATTCATGTTCCCTCTATTGTATTGTTTTCTAGTTATGCTTGTTATTTATTTAAATTTTCATTTGTGCTCTACTTTACATTCATCGTATGGTTAGTTAACTGGACAATACTCCCTAACATATTCAAAACCTATTGCTTAATTATGAAATCAATTTAAAGTAAAGCACTAGTCACACATGTCTAATTAAATAGGAGCATATGCTGAAGCATGGCATCATGCGAGGAGTGTCATCTTCCCATTTTTTTTATGTACTCTTAGTTCATTGGATCCTCGGGGTCAATCACTGAGTATAATAAAATTCAAACTACAATTTAAATAAATAGAAGGCATGGCTATAATGAATAAACACTATAAACATAAATAAATAAGATCCAAATAACTTCAAATAGATCGAGTATCAACATATAGTTGCAATTTTCTGATATGAAATGAATTAGTTCTCATTTTTTTATTATCAAACTAAGAAATTAAAATGCAGAAAGTAGCAAATCACATTTGAAACCCGACAAGGGGCCAAAATTACCAGTTTTGATAGTTGGATGGTCCTCGCTATCTAGGATTGCAATTAGAGGTTGAAAATATTTCGGAAGGTGAAATATAGTTTTTTGTATTTATCTTTTTGTTCGTTAAACTATAGGTTGTTGATCTGTCATCACCTCATCTCGTACAAACATAGGCTGGTGTGTCATCACAGCAAAATTAATACAGGATGGATCAACTCATATATACTGTACAGTACTTGTATAATGGACCGCCTCCTCAGACCAAACATCCCATGTATCTTTTGGTCTAAGTCTAGCCCGCGTCGACTATTGCACAGTAGTAGTTCGGCAAGGGGCAACGGTGTGCCCACGCATATCATCATGGTACGTAATCAATGGCGACACTTATTAAGGGATAGAGGAAGTATGTATCAATGCAATGCAGTCAATGTGAGGGGGTTTAATTGTACGAAGGGAACTGAAAATCTGAATGATGGGCGCAGAAGATTTCTGCTGTACACTGCGCCCACGTGTTCCCTGATTGGCGCGCTGTATGGATCGGTGATATTAATGGCGTCAATGTGTTGGTGCGGAGCCATTAATTTGGACGGCATGGCGTGATGGAAGCTAACGCCAATGATTTCAACAACTTTTGGTGCAACTTCTCTGAATCTTGCTAGCAACCTGTAAAACATTATCTAGGTTTTTAGTATTTGCGCGAGATGCATGCCCGGCCCTCCTGGCCCTTGCAAGGATATCATTTCTGTCTAATCTAAAATTTAATTCATTTTAAAGATTTCTGGTGGTAGATATACATTGGCCTGGAGTGGTACGCCTAATCTGGATCCATTTGGACATACAAAGGCTGTTGCCTAGCTGTTGGTGTTTTGTTTTGTGTCAACACATGAGAGTATGAGACACGTCTACGTAAGAACCTCAAATCCTTAATTGTACGAATTTTGAGTCAATTTCATAAGTTTATCCTAAAAGTGAGTATTACACAATGAATCTAGATGCATTCTACTACGAAGGTATCCTAAAGTGAGGACGGTGAAGACTCTCGCCGGCCACTAGATTACTAGAATGATGGAGGGAGGCACCCACTCGCCATTACCGATCGATCGGTGGCATGGATTGATATGACAACTCGTGGTTCGTACAACTGTTGAGCCTTGGGGCCGGGCCTCCTGACCAACAGCACCACACAGAAGCAGCAGCTCCTACTCGACTGGACTTTACTTCACGTGCGCATGGACACGTACATGATATTATGACCCCAAGTGTGTTGGAATTCTGTCGGCAATATTTACAAACATATATTATATATGGTGGGTTTGGTTTGACCCCTTGATGGATCTAAAGCTGACCCACTAACATGCAACGCAACTATTGCTCCCCATGAGAGAGCAGCCTGAGACCACTCGACAGTGTTCTTATTCGTTCGCACGCACACGCATCGTTGCGTGGCCGCAGCATATGCATTTCCTGTCTGGTTCTGATGGTTGTTGGCTGTTGTTTTAATTTGTTCTTATTCTTATCAAGTACAATATCATATTAACGCATGGGCTAACTAACTGCATGGACGAGGACGAGAGACGTTGAGAAAGGTGATCGGCCGATGTATGTGATGACGTTACGGTTAATACTAGGGATGGGATGATCATATCGAACCTGCGAGGGTGTCGAGGAGAGTCGTCTTGCCGCACCCGGAGGGCCCCATGATGGCCAGCACCTCGCCGGGGCGCGCGTGCCCGCTGACGCCGTCCAGGATCTCCACCGGCGGCGCGCCGCGGGGCCCGCCGGCGGCGGCCACCGTCACGCGCACGTCCTCCCAGGTCAGGAACACCGCGGCGTCCGCGCCCGGCGACGCCGGCGCCACCGCCGCCATCTGGCCCCCCGACCCGGGCACGCCGCCGGGTGCTCCT
>OAMR01000795.1:356292-392615 GCA_900205405.1 Echinochloa crus-galli
ATGGAGCAACCGCTGTCTCTTATACACATCTAGATGTGTATAAGAGACAGGCCAGCATCAGCGCCAGCGCCGGCGTCGGGCGTGCCGCCGCCCCAGCTCCAGAGCGGCCGCGACGGGCTCGGCGTCGGCGCCCACCGCGGCAGCGGCGACGTGGCCATGGCTATTGCTTATTGCTAAGCCTTGGCAGGCCCGGCAGCTAGCAGCGCTAGCTACTAGCCGAGCTGTTTGTTACACTGATCTTTCCTCGCCGCCCAAGCTAGCGTTCCAAGCGACTCCGGCCTTGGACTGGCGCGGTTTAATAGGCGGCACGACACGTATACGTAGGAGACGTTGCTGTCCTCCCTTTTGGAGAAAACGGTGGAAGGGAAGAAAAAAGATGACACGATATGCACGAGAGGTATGGTGTGCCTTTACACGGTCCGCGAGTCACAGTGAGGGGTCAAGGAAAGTTGGTGTTGGATAGGGGTCGCAGCGGGATGGGGCGTGCATTAAACCGGTCAGGATCGATCTGGACGGGATACGATCGCCGGGGACGGACCACGCACACATCCATGGCCATTTTTTTCAATTAAAAAAAATATAAACATTCACGTGTGAACACTACGAACAATGGCTATCTGCACCGGTTGGGAAGGGGCATTGGCACCGGTTTTCCCAACCAGTGCTGTGTCTTCGGTGCGTCAAATAACCGGTGCTAAAGGTGCCCACCGGTAGAAAAAAATGCGTGCTATGCGGATGGCTGCTGCTGGGATTTGAACTCAGGACCTCTTGTCTCGCGCATACCCATCTAACCATCTCATCTATGCAGCACATATGATAGAATAGAATATGCTTTCCCTTTAAAGTAACATGCAACACCCCCTTTAGCACCAGGTCGTAACACAAACCGGTGCTAAAAGGCCTTTAGCACCGGATCGTAACACCACCCGGTGCTAAAGGCACCCTTTAGCACCGGGTGATAATATGATCCGGTGCTAAAGGGTCGAGGGGCTTTAGCACCGGTTGGTAACACCAACCGGTGCTAAATGGTCTCCGGGAGCACCCAAATTTTACACCCGGTGCTAATGTACCTTTAGCACCTGGTTCGAACGGCGCCGAGTCCTATGAGGGGAGCGGATGTGAGTTTTTCTTGTAGTGGAATGTCAAAAAAAACAAACAAATCTGACTACATAATAAAAAAATTACACGAATACTTAGATTCTAGACCATACACTAAAAGACCGACCATAAAAAACTTAAACAAAGATTATACGGAGTACTAAGCTTCAAACTTATTCTATACCCTTGCTTTTTACCACAATAAAATTCCTAACATCAGCTGTCTTCTTAGAAAACTTTTGGTGTTGATCATATGTTATCGTCATCGCTCTAGCCGAGGACTACAAGACGGCGCCCCAATAGAAAAGCAACATTGACATGTTGCCACCGTCCAAACTTCAGTTCTTCAGTTTTCACCAGAAAATATCTCTGGAGAATAAGGTTCTCACTGCAACGTCTTCGAGAAGAAAAATGATACCCTTGACATCATCGTTGCCGGCAGCAGATGGTCGAAAACCGAACCAGGCTTTCACAAAAAACCTGACGAGCACCCATGCCTGCCGTCGCACAGGCCACACCGAACCGCTGTCACAGGACCCTCATCAGCGGCCCTCCAAGCGGCACGCCCATTGAGATACGCCAGGCCGTGGAACGCCGGCATCGCACTAGCTAGGCTGCGCCGTGTCCAGCCATGCCTCCACAGAGAGGCTGCACCGCGTCAGGTCGCGGCAGAGCGAAGCCCGTGCGGCACACCCAAAGGCTCGCCGCCGACCCGTGTATCGTCCCGGACCGCACTATAGCTGTGCCCGGCCGCCCTTACCGCCGCTGCAAAACACCAGATCCGGCCGCCCCGCATCCAGATCAGCAGCTGCGCATATCGGCAAAACGGCCGGGCTCTCGTGACATTTCGGTACGCTGGTGAAGGCGATTGCGCAACGATTGGCCATGAGATCAGCAGCAGCGCGTCTCGGCAAACGGCCGGGCTCCCGTGACATTTCGGTACGGTGGTGAAGGCGATTGCGCAATGAATCAGCTCATCATATTCGTGGGATGATTCTGGACGCAAAGGTTTCTGATTATGAATGAGCTGAGCATCATCAACACAACACCGTACCCTGCTAGAATGAAGAACCAGTGCAGGTCCACGTATGGGCAAGGGCAAGTGACGTGCTAACTCCCTCCCGTCGTTGTTTCGGCTCATTTATTAAAGCTTTCGATCCCACATGTAAATATATGTAATCGGCGATCACAATGAAAACACTCACATCTCTTTACGGTACTGGACATTACACTACCGGAAAATGAGAGATTGCCGTGCGTGGATTTCTTTGCCGTGTGCATTTTTTCGGGCGCATGGCAAAAAGCTTGTTTGCCGTGCGTTGTTTATAGGGCGCACGGCAAACAAAAAACACACGGTAAATTTACTATTTGCCGTGCGTTTTCTTATGGCGCACGACAAACTCAATCTTTACCGTGTGCTTATTTTTTTTCCGCACGGCAAACATTTTTTTCCACCGGCCGTTAGCAACCGTTAGCAGCTAGATTTTTTTTACGTGCGCCTACAATAGACGCACGGCCGTGCGTTTTATTTTTTGCGCACGGCAAAGAGCTTGTTTGCCGTGTGCTTTTTTCTGACACACGGCAAAGAGATGTTTCAAAACATATTTTGAAGGCCTAAACGAATTCAAATGAAAATGTTTTGAACTACAAAGTTGTATGACTCATCAAGATGAACAATTTTTGTTGTGGACAGTTTTTCATTTGACAATGTTATAGTAAATTTGTTCATAAATCTTACATGTATAATTACCTCCGACGGGAAACACTCTAAATGGAACTTGTTGATCTCGAAACGTTATAAAACTTTGTAGTCGAAATGGTGGTACGTGTATTTACCAAAGGTGATGTTTGCATTTTCCAAATCCATATTCGTGGGTCCAATTCACGGTGGTCCCTCCCTAATCATACTTATTTTAGGCATAGATTTCGTGTAGTAAGTATAACCTTTTGAATACAAACTTTTTTATATGATCTCATATGAAAAAATTCTTTATACGAAAGTCGTACATCTCGACGAAATATAAAACTTTGTAGTTGACAACTTTTTCGTTTGAAATTGTTTAGGCATCGAAAATTTTGTTATAAACACATAAAAGAAACACGACTCGCCACGTCAGCGATCCAACCCTTCAAAATGGTGAGTTCCTATTGGTCCATTCATTGTTTACCGTGCGTTTTTCTTTAACACACGGCAAACTCATGTGTTTGCCGTGTGCTTTTATTTTTACGCACGGTAAAGTTATTCTATTACCGTGGGTTCAAATGAGACGCACGTCAAACAAAACTTTTGCCGTGCGGCTCTACAAAAAGTGCACGGCAAATAACTCTAGGCGGCCCCACCTCCCACGCCGTCCTTATCTCCTCCTCCTCCCAACCCCCCTCCACCGCCCGCCCTCAACTCCCTCTCTCTTCCTCACGTCGCGCCGCCCTCCTCTCTCTCTAACCTCGCGCCGCCGGCCCTCTCCTCTCCCTCGACAAGCGCCGCTGGCGCCTTCCCCCTCGGCCAGCGCCGCCGTGGCCTTCCTCCCTCCCTCCCGGCCGCCATCTCAATCGCTCCCGGCCCGGCCGCCATCTCCCTCGCTCCTGTCCCTGGCGGCCGACGAGCGGCGCGGGGGCGGGAGGCTATGGATCCGGCGCTGCCTCGGCCGGATCCAGTGGTGAGGGGAGCGACGGGCCATGGCGGGCGTGGTGGGGTGGTGGGGCGGCGGCGTGGTGGTGGCCGGCACGGGCCGCGGACCAGGCGACGCGGCAGACCAGGCGCGGCAGCTGGACGAGGGGGAAGGCGCGGGCGGGGGCGGGCGAACGAAGCGCGGCGGGGCGGCCGGCCTGCAGCGGGCGGACGAGGCGCGGCGGCCAGCCCTGGTACTTGCTGCTCTAGTGGCGGCGGCGTGGTATTGGCTGCGGCGGGGCCTTTTTTTAATCTTTTTCTCCAATGTTAGATCGGAAGAGTGTTTGCCGTGTGTTGACTTTGGCGCCCGGCAAACGTCGAGTCTTTGCCGTGCGCGCACGGCACACGGCAAACATGCTATTGCCGGCGCCGTCTCTGTCCGACGTCACCGCCCGCCGTCAGCCGCCGTGAGCACTTTCATTTGCCGTGCGCCAGCTGTAACGCACGGCAAACATTCTTTGCCGTGCGCGCGATATAAGGCGCACGGCAAAGGCTTGTTTGCCGTGCAGTTCTATGCCGTGCGACCTTTGCCGTGCGCATGGGCTAAATGCACACGGTAAAGGCTTTGCCGTGCGTTTTTGGGCCTTTGCCATGCGCCCCAGACGCACGGCAAACAGCCGGTCTCCGGTAGTGTTACCATGTGCACATATTTTATAACAAAACACGAAGGGGACAATAATAGATTCAAGATCTATCTCCATCTAAATATTAGTCTTGTTAGATGATCCGCCTGCAGCGTGGGGGTCTACTTTATCATACTCACCACTAGATAGGACAATTACCATCATGTTTCCTATCTATTACACGATCGATAATTAGCATCTAGCAGCCACGCAGGCAACACAATTAGCATTTCTTTCCTGATTGATGTTCCTAGTTTGCAACGATATGTACACCACGCGCCATTTTGTTTAGATGTTCTTCATAGTTCTTTAGATATAGTAAATATAACCGCCGATGTATTTTGATGCATTTTAGGATGAGCTTCTCTTATATGAAGTGATCAATATAACTTGCTATATTTGAGCTAGTGGACATGTGTGTAGTCTTTTGGTGATGGTTAGCTAAGCCCGTGATTGATTCATTGTATATCCATAATGAGCTTGCTAATGATTTTGAAATGCTAAACTTGATCTCACAAATGAAAAAATATTTCTCAATGTTTAAGTTCAAATCTAAATGCTTTTTCATGCTTAGGTTGTGCTTAATAAAATCTTTTTCTTACTAAATGGGTCAAAGATCATTCTATCATTGTAAATGTCTAGCCCATAGTTTATTTTATGGAGAGGCATAAGCTTCTTTTTGCCGCAAAGGCATTTCATGTACCATGTTGAAAATCTGAAAAAGAAGTGGTAATAATTGAAAAATATGCTCTCCAATTTGTTGATAATGTTATTTGTGCGAAAATGTTAAATTTTGGGTTCTAAAACGTTGCATGTAGTCTACCAAGATAAGTCTCTAATTTAGAATTAGACACATGGCTCGGTGGCTTTGACATGATATGAGGTAGATTTTGGGTGTTTGCAATGATCTTTTAATAAGAATTGGTGACCTAGGATGATCTTTGCATGATTTAATTCGTTTCGCCTTGAAGTTGTAATTTTGCTCATGAGGTGATGAACTTTTGAAAAACTTGTTCAATTTGGAAACTAATTAGCCATATGATTATACAATCATGAAATGTTGTTGGCAATGCTTGTACAGAACTTTGGACTATCTTGCTTCCTCATTTGCTCATGTGTAGCATTTTATAGTACTCATTGTATATTTGAGAAGCTCTAGTTTGTAATTTTTGCATTTGTGTCTTGATTCATGGATTGACAACAAGGGGGAGATGTATAGGCTTGAGAAATGTTGCTTAACATGTCTGAAACTTGTTTGGAACAAGTGGGAGAAGTTGGTGCAATTTATTTGTATTTTTCGATTTTGTTGGTTCAGTCTGATCGAAACCGGTCTGATCGGTTTCCCAAACCGGTCTGACCATCGGGTTTGGCCCAGACTGAACTGAAAAATTCAGTTTGGGTGCATTGGTTCAGGGGGAGTTTGCACTTGTTCAGGGGAGTTCGTGCTATGCCTTGCTAAGGTTTTGCCGGTGGTGTTGAGCCCTGTTTCCTCTTCTGTAGGAGCCGGTTTGTTGTGACTTTGTTGGTGGTTTTGGTTGCTGCTTTCAGTCTTTTGATTGGGTTTGGTGTTCAAGTCGTTTCCAGTTCTTCTTTCTCAATCTATGTGTGCTATGTGTGTTGTCAAGGCAGTCATCAAGGGGGTGATTTAGGACCATGTCCGTCCGAGGGACCGAGTGGATGGTCGCTTTCCTTGTGATGATTAATTGACAACGTGGTATGGATTGGCGTTTGCCTTGTCTGAAGTATTGCAGGTGTAGAATGCGGCTTGGTTTACATTGGTGCAGGTGAAGAACAAGTGCGAAAGGTCTTAGCCGGGGCGGCTTCCCAGGAGTGGAGAGACAAGTAGGCTTGGTTCGAGGGACCCGGTGGCCAATGGGATCAAGTGCGGTTCACATGGTGCAAGAACAAGCAAGGTAACGTGGATAAAGGTGATCGGAGCCGGTACATTGGGCTCGGCCGAGTCAAGGAATGAGGCAAGACCGAGTAGGCCATCCGGGCGTCGGAGACGTAAGGCTTGGCATGCTCGAGGCTTGGCGTGGAGGCTGGACCAAGTACGCGGGGTTTACTGGTTCACCACAAAACCAGAGGAGGAGGATTTCTTGGTTTGGGCCACAAAACCAAGTCCGAAGACCGGGCTAGGAGAAAGCAGTCCGACCGGTTGGAGAACCGCTCTATATCCTCCACTTTCAAATGGGTAGTGTAACATTCCGTAATTTCACGTAGGATTTGTTGAATGCAAAAAATGTGAATTTCAAAATTTTTGATGAATTGTTGTGCATGCCAACCAACATATAAGGTTGTCTTAAAATTGCTCCCTTTATTCCTAGGTAATTTAAATTTAAATTAAAATTCGAATTGAAGTGCTAAGGATAAATTTAGAGGTGAGTTGGTTTTTGTTTGGCTTCTTGGTTCTCTATTTAGATTTGAATTCAAATCTTAGATTTGAATTCAAATCATTAAACAAACTAATCCCTAACCTTTTCAAACCCTTCTAACTGTCGTGGGCCGAATCCTCTTTCTCAAAGTCTGCTCAACCTCCCTGAGCTTTTCCCTTGGTTCGGAAACCAATCCAACCCGGCCTAGCCCACAAACTCGTCCAAGGCCCAGACAACCTAACCTAACCCGGCAGCCCAAAGTTTTCTGCAGCCATCTCCCAAAGTCTAAAAGCCACCACCGAACTTTCTCCTAGCTCGCCAGCCAAACCAGCCCAGCTCCGGCCCAAAAACAAAGCCGCGCCCCCTTTCACCCTTTTCGTCTCTAGCTGATGGGCCCCGTACCCCACTGTTCTTCTTCCCCTTTCTTTCTTCTCTCCCACGCCCGGCGGAAGGCACCGCCCGGCCAATCCTGGCGCCCGAGCTGGTGCGGCCCGTCGCGATTGCGACGCGTGGCGCGGACGCCGAGCATCACCAGCCGCTCGTGCCCGCGAACCCTAGCCGAGCCGCGTTATAAAATCCCCGAGCCGGCCGGCTTCCTCCTCCAAGCCGCCGCCGCCGCCTCAATTGGGGTATTCCACCCATCGTTTCGCAAGCAGGAGAAGAGATGGAGGAGTAGTGGAAGTTGGGGAAGGGAGAGGAGGAGCGGGAGCAAGCTGAAGAGGGATCGGAGCGCTTCCCCGCCGTTGAGCAAGAACCACGGGCACCACCACCGTCGAGCCGTTGTCGTCGCCGGAGCCGGACCATAGGAGCCTCTTCGCCGCGAGTCTACATCAAGCTGCAGCGTACACCTACGAGACCCCAAGGTGAGCCGCCGCAGTGATCGTCCGCTCCCCTATTTTCTTCCCTTTCCGCCGCCGCACCGCGCGTCGCCGCAAAGCCTCGTCTGTGTACCGACCTTCGAGCCGTGTTTTCCCTGCAGGACCCCGTCACCGCCGCGAACCCCGCAAACCGCCGTCACCTTTTTCTTTTGCCTAGCAACCGAGCTGCTGCGGGGCCAAGGCGTCGGAGCTCCGAGAGCGCTGCCGCTGTCGAGTCGTGCTCGCCTAGCTGAGTGCACTTTAAATCTTGAATCCCTAGCACCGTCGTCGCGGACTAGAGCTGCCGAGAACCTGCGCGCCGTCGCCAAGCCTTTTTCCGTCTCAATCTTCCCAGCGTTGCTGTCGGCCCCGCCTTGGCGCCATGGCCGCGCCGTCGCAAGACAATGTCGGCCGCCTTCGCTAGTCCGAGCTGAATGTTTCCCCCTTGAAACCAAGCCCCGCCGGCCTTCGTTTGACCCCTAGCCGTCATCGCCATCGCCGCCGGCCGTGCGCCAGACGCGCGCGTTCGCGCCGGCCGCAGCCACATGGCGGGCCACACCAAGTCGCGATCGGCCGCCGCAGCAGATCCGGTGCAGCCGCACCAGATCCCGCCATCAGCGCGCCGCTGCCGTCTTGGGCCAAAAGCCCAGCAACCAGCAGCCGTGGCCCATCTCGTCTTGGGCCAGCCTAGATCCTTTCGGCCAATTTTCAGCCTAGCCTTCTTTTACTCGTTTTCTTTTTCCTTTAACAGCGCTGACATAGTGGTCCCACCTGCCATAGACTGTATTAGACTGACCAGTGGGCCCCACTGACCCCGCTAACCGTTGACTGGTCAACGTTGACCAAGTCAATGCTGACATCAGCCGGGCCCACGCTGAGGTCACCCTAGGATCGACACCACTGATGACGTCAGCGTGACGTCATGCTGACATCGGCAGGCTCATTTTTTGTTTTCTTTTTCAGAAATTATTTAATATTTTTAGAAAATAATTTAAACTTAGAAAATTCATAATAAATCAACCGTAGCTCAGAAAAATATGAAACCAGTTTTTATATTTTCTAAAATCATGACCTACGCGTTAGTATAGAGTTTGGTGTTGTTTGGGTCTTCTTGCTTCGTCATTTTGGTGTTTCTTTGCTAGTAGCTGCGTTTTTATTTTCTTTTCCGCAATCTTAGGAGGCCCGGAGAATCAAGTGGAGGACATCTACTACCCCAACTACCTCTACGAAGTGGAAGAGCAAGGCCCAGGGTCACGCCCAACCATTCTCTGAAATACCTATTAGACATGCAAAGTAGTATGCTAGCGCTTTACTTTACTCGCATGATGATGATATACCTGCACCGCCATTTATCTACCCTGTTTCCTTGCTACCTATTTATCCACTATATGATAATGCTATGCTTGCATGTGTTGGGATGGTTGTGATTGATCTTCTTGGCGTGAGTTAGGTGGCTTTGGAGGAGTAGTGCAGCTAGGCGGTGAAGGCGAGTGATAACAACCCGGTTGTTTGATCGGGGTGCTTTGGAACTGCACTCGGACAGTTTCTATGAGTACCTGTTGCGGGTACATGGTTACTTGGTTACTTTTGAGGAGTTTGGGCGGCCATACCTGTAATGGGTGCCGATTACGGACCGTTGCGGCGGAACGGATCGCTTTGACGCTGATACTCGCCTTACCAACAATTAAGGGCCGTATCGGGATGACCCGGACGTTGGAATTTACAGTGCTCACCATCTACCCAGTATAGGGAGGGTTCCAGCAAGCCTACTGAGTGCGGTACCAGTACTGTAGGAGATTCGAGTATGATATGTGTAACGGGGACTCGTTGCGACGTACTCTCCCTGATTTACCACAGCTCCCGACTGGCCTGGAGTGCAACCTATGCAGAGTGAAAACTATACGTATAGCCGTGTCCACGGTCACGGACGATCCTTCATCTGGCTTTTCCTGATTAGCATGGGATTCTGCTTTCTTATCTTCACCTTGATCTGGGACATGAGAGGTTGGATCAGCGTTTGTTGTTGAGACAGGTGGGGAGGGAGCTCACCGTGTCGACTAGTGAGTGAAAGGAGTTGGCGGATGATTATTGCGGGAACCTGTTGAGGCAAGACGAGCCCGATGTGGTTGTGAGATTGTTGGATGGTTTTGGGGAGTGTATGTGCTTGTGAGGAAAGGTGTTTGGAGATGAGATGAAATTGGTTATCGCTGCTGCTTGCGCATAGGAAACCCCAGCTTACATTCCTTGCATACTTTATTACTAGTATAGTCCACCCTAAAGCATTGCTGCATATTATGGTTGGTGACGTGGACCTGTCCCATTTCCTTGGGGACAGTCTTTGGGTACACAGGAGAAGACTCCGAGCACAAGATCAATCACGAATTATGGTGTCATGGAGGGTTGTGCGCTGCGCTCAAGGATGCCTGTTGAGGTGAACTCCTGAAGCATCAGAAGCTTATAGCTATCCGCTGCGTAGTTGTTTTCCTTTTGTCGTTTAGCCCAGTGGGCTTGTACCATACCACTATGTATTTATATCATATTGGAGGACTTTAATCGATGTATGGATGTGATTTCCAATGGAATGAGTTATGTACGTGATAGCTGCTATTCCTAGGACTATCACAAGGGTACAGGGAGTCAGATTCTGTTGGGAATCCGGTTCGTTTCACGTAGGATGAAGGGAGGAGGCTAGCCACTTTTTTAAAGATGTTGACCTCGTGATGTTTAGTGAATTCATGATGCTCATGTCTTGAATCCTTGTCTCCTTCGCGTTTTTCTTTTTCAGGTTTTTTGGTGGATTTTTTGAGGAATTTGTGTTCTTCGGATTTGAGGCCATTTTCTTGGGGGATTTCGTTGGGGATTCACTCATGGGTCTTCAGTGATCCTTTTCTAGTAATTTGTCCCCTTCAATCCTCAGGAAGAGCCTTCAATTTGATGAATTTTATGTGAACCCAAGAAAGAGGTGTTTGGTCCGTAGATCCGCAATTACTTTTGATTCGATACAACTTTGGGTGTGATTTTGGAGCCATGACTAGTTCATGATGTATCCCACCTTTCCCCAAAGTTTCGCTTGAATCCGTGGAGCCAATCGAGAGAATTTTGGAGGATAAGATCGAGTTTTCTTGCGGGCAGAATTTCCTATTTCTATCTGGGGAAAACCAGTCAGACCGCTTTCTGGCCTGGAGCTGAGATTTGTTGTTCTTTGATGTTCTAGCTAGATTTCGATGGTGTGTTGTCTTGGAGATTTTTCTAGGAGTGTTTGGAGCTTGTATATGAGGTTGCAACTTAGGTTTTGCAGTTCATCAACCGATCTGACCGCTTTTGGTCTGAAAGCTGCAAGTTTTGGTTTCTTGTGTTTTTGCTAGTTGAGCTGCATAGGTCCAGAAGCGCTCCAATGGCTTTGTGGACTTGGCAAAGAAGCAGTTTGGATGCGTCGGAAGTGATTTTGAGACTTAAATCGGATTGCTAAATTGAGAGAATTTTTGATTGGCTCCCATTGACCCCCCTCTCTGGTCGCTATATCGATCCTTCATTAGCCCATCCAAATAGCCTTGAAACTTCCATATACGTGCGCACTAATTTCCTTGACAAAAATTTCATGTATGCCACTAAAACTGATACACATACCTTATATGATATTAAAAATATAGTCATCCCTTTAATGCTACCGAGTTTTAATTTTTCATCCTTTCTATGCAATCCTTTAATTTCACCGTTGACTTTCCATTAATTTCACCGTTCCCCTGCATCGATTCTGAATCTTGAGCTGAACTAATAGCGTACTCCCTCCGGTTCTCAATTAGAAGTCGGTTAGGACAGCGACACGGTCACTAAAGCACAACTTTGACTTCTTTTTTCTATAAAAATATTTCTTGAAAAGTTATATATGTATATTTTTATGAAAGTAAATTTTAAGGCCAATCTATTTATATGATTTTTACATTTCCAAACTCAATGACTTAAATGTTATTCATGATTTATATTCCCAATGTTTGACTTAAACTTTGTCCAAAACGACTTCTAATATGAAACCGGAGGGAGTAGATCCTCTTGCTCTATCCACTGCTTCCGGCCTCCTCTGTCTCCCCTCTGTCGTCTTGCTGGCGATGCGAGGGACGAGGACTGGACCCATGCCTCCGCATGTATATCCCAGGTAAAGTTTGTCTCTAGTTGGTTCTACGAGGTCCTTGTTCTTGGTTTCACCACTGTCGTTGTCTTCCTCGTCTTTGAGCTCATTGAGGTTGTTGTGTTCTAAGGGCATGATTGGTTCCGCGTAGGGGGGCGTCCAAAGGACCTTCCCGCACCATGTCATACATGTTGGCCTAGTTTGGTTGACCAGCTCGTATCTGTGGGACCAGGATCCCTAGGGCTATTCATGTAAAGGAATAAACTACCCGATGGGGAATGTTTAGCCTAGCTACCTAAAACTAGTCAGCTACGGTGCAAGACGGCGTAGTAGGCTAGGTAGACTAGTGGTGTACTGGATGGAGACTCCCCAAAGTACCCTGTTATAGTACTCCGAGTTGTATACGACTAGGATCATACAACCGACTTGTAACCCTGCCCTTCGGACTATATAAGGCTGGGCAGGGACCCCCTCAAAACATATACAATCATACACAACCGTACGAGGAATACAATCCAGCATACAGGACATAGGGTATTACGCTACTCGCGGCCCGAACCTGTCTAAATCTTGTGTTGTTCGTACACTGTCGTTCCTAGAACTAGGCGAGACCCACAAATCTACTCTCTGGGGTACCCCCAGGCAGACGTGCGCGACATAATTCGTCGACACTTGGCGCCCACTGTGGGGCTTGCTCGTCAAAGTTCACCGCTAGGCGCGATGGGATAAACTTTCAGAGCAAGAGGCGTCGAGGACGGCGCAACTTTCGTCATCGGCTCATGGATCTTCGTCTTCGATGGCGAAGGCGGCTTCGAGTCGTGCCTCGCGGATCGACCAGGACCGTACTCGGCGACTTCGTCATCAACTTCATCATTGAGCTCAACCTCGACTACACTCACGGATTCGACCTCGACTTCGATTCCAACAAGGACTCCGATTGGGGCTCAACAAGTCGTGTCTGGGTACAATTCTCTTCCAATCGTGGAAGGAGTCGGGAACTCTGAGTCGGCTACGCCATCGGCCTACCCCCCAGCTCGACTCCCGGTCGGACTATCCAATTTCGCGGATGTATATCAACAGATGTACAATGCGAAGCAGGACAACCCTGGACCAGAAGTACTCAACAAGATCGTACCTTCCTGCAACGACTCTGAGCCGACTCTCCAGCCATCAGAGGACGACGACGACGATTTCATGATCTTGTTGAGCGACTCTCCTGACAACATCGCGTGCTTAAACTGCAGTGCGTATTATAAGACCAACTTCATCATGGAAGAACCACTTGTTCATTTGCCACCGGGACTGGTCGTGACCAATACACCAGGAGGACTCTTGTTCACTGGCCGGGTGCAATTTCAAACTACACCTATGGCGATGACGAGTCCAGGGTATCAGCATCAATATCGGGAGAACTGCCATACCAGGACGGCAAGACCGCATCAATGACAAGCTCCACCAGCAGCTTAGGCAACAACCGCTCAGCATCCAGTGCCCCCACCTTGCTACTGCCCAGCTACCAAGATCCAAGCAGACAAGTCTGTATGGCAGATGCCGAGCAAACTGGTGGCACGTACGATCGAGAACTACTCGACGAGATCTCTGTAGAAGAAGAAACGACGCCGAATGAAACTGATCAACAACAGAGAGCAAGGCGGATAAGGAACGCGAAGCGAGCTCAGCGACGCGTGAACGCGGCTCTAAGGGCCACGGCTACCCGCAACCTTGCACATGACTTCCAGATGGTCGACGATCAGCCTGTCCTACAGGACACTCCAGTAAACCTCGATGTCGCAGCAGAGCTGATCAGGAACACGGTGAACTCACAAAATCCAAGCCGTGCACAACTGAGGCATGCCCTTACACTCCTGGAACATGCGCGCAAAGGCATCGAGGAAGGAGCATAGTCAAGTCATCACACCCCAAGGCCGTAACGCAGTTGGGGCATGGTCCAGTCACATCATCCAAGTCGAGAACAAGCACCACCCGCCGGGGCACGCGCAGCAGCATGGCCTCCGCCAGCTGATCTGCGCGAAACACTCAACGCGAATCGTGATGCCCGCTCGAACATCAACGCTAGCAGAGCAAACAGAATTGCGACTGAAATAGGGGTGGGCGTTCGGGTTACCGGGAAAATTCGGGTTGGGTTTTTCGGGTTTTCAAAATTTCGGGTTTTGAAAAGTGAAACCCGAAATTTGTTTATAAAAGTTCGGGTCCGGTTTTTCGGGTTTTTGATAATTTCGGGTTTGGGTTCGGGTTACCCGAACTACCTCATTACAACAAAGTTAAACAAAAATTTAGTAGCATTTGAGAGACATAACATGATTTAAGCCTAAAAATGACACAATGATGTATCTATTAACCGTCGTAAAAGATCATAGTAACATAGAGCAATAGTGTTTTGACATAAGAAGAAAAAATATATACTATACGACCCTTTGAATTGCCTTATGAGTGCAATATATAGAATTTTTAACATATTTCGGATAGTTCGGGTTATTCGGGTACCGTGGACTCAAACCCGAATTACCCTAATTTAATTCGGGTTACGGGATTTTAAACCCGATCTAACTTCAGGTTTTCTAGATTTCGGGTTTTTCGGGTTCGGGCTTGGGTTTTTCGGGTTCGAGCTTCGGGTATCGGGTTTTGTGCCCACCCCTAACCACACGGCCCGGCCGCCCGTGTTGCCATCGTCGACCCCCCGTTTGCTCGTGGACGTCACAGCTCTAGCGGTGGGAATGGATCATCGCTCTATCTTTTCACAATCCAATATAGTCCTAGTTAATTTTAGCTCATAAATTAATAGTATTTTGATCCAACATAAATTAAGTCCGATTATTAAAATTTTTAGTACAAAATCTAGGCCCTTTACCACCCGGCCCTCAGCTCACACATCCTCGAAATAGCCGGTCGTCTGGTATGGCTGCCCTTCCCCCAGCTCATCCCACCCCTTGAGCTTGCGCGGCCACCTCGGGCCAAAGCTTGTGCCACCCCTTGCGTGACTATCCATCCGTGTGCTGAAGCTTGTGCCGCCCCTCACATCGCCGCCCGCAGAACACCACCGAGCAAGCGGCTGCCGCCGATTACGTTGGTTCGCGTGCCGTACGTTCAGCTAAGGCCAATGATGCCATATTAGTATGAATTTTTCGGGTTCGGGCTCGGGTTTTTCGGGTTCGAGCTTCGGGTATCGGGTTTTGTGCCGACCCCTAGGCTGAAATACGATGCAGGGAAGAATTCGAGCAGCAGTATGGACCAATCGACCATACTCAGGGCCAGCCATCAAGGCGAAACGACCCCTCTCGCGATGACAATCGCGATCGTGGGAGCGGTGATCACCAGCCAAGCGATCGTGACAACCGAAGGCGTAACCGCGACAACCAGCTAGACAATGACCCTCCTATTGATGACGATGGTGATGATCGTCCACCACGAGGCAGGGATCATGGGAGAGGCCGACGCCACCATGACCCAGAGGGAGGCGGTGATCCAAGCCATGGTTCCAACTATGGCGGCCGTGATCGTCACCCACGACGCGATGATGATGGAGGACGACAGCCGTCCCCAGACAAGTATGATGGCTTCCCAGCCTTTTCCAAGCGCATTCGCAAGGTCCAGCTACCAAGCAAATTCAAGACGACCGGAATCGAGAAGTTCACAAGCAAGCAAGACCCAGAACAATGGTTGCGAGTCTACTCGACAGCAATAACCATGGCGGGAGGAAGCAATGACGCCAAAGTTAGATACTTCCCAATAATGATGGATACCGCACCACTCACATGGCTCGAGGGCCTCTGCCCCGAGTCCATTGACACTTGGGAAGAGCTCATGAGCAGATTCACCGCCAACTTTCAGGGAACCTGGGCACGGCCCGTAACCTGATTTGAATTGGCAGCCTGTAAACAAGAAAATGGAGAAACACTGAGGAAGTACATCAAGAGGTTTTTTGAAAAAAGGGCCACCATCGTCGAAGTGTCAGACAGAGAGATCATCGACTGCTTTCACGACGGCTTATGGGCTCGCGAGCTACATCGCGAATTCGGAAGAAGGCGCCCAGAATCAATCTCAGAACTGAGGCGTATGGCTGCAGATTGGGCTGATCAAGATGATCGTGAGGGCGATCGCTTTGACAAGCGCAGGGACAACAACACCAACAACGGTACTAACAACTCTAGCAAGAATAGTCCTGATCGTCGCAACAACAACAACAACAACAGGGGTGACTTCAACCGCAATAACAACAAGAAGCGCAAGCCAGACAACACAGTCGCGGCAGTCCAGCGCCCAACGCGGAATAAGAACTCAAAGACCTTGACATCAGTCTTGAGTCAATCATGCCCCTATCATCCCAACAGCAAGCATTCGATGGCGGATTGCCGTCACCTCAAGCGGGCGTTCCTCAATCAGGAATCTGGTAAAGACAAGCCCGAGGACAAGAAGGGTGACAAGGACACCAACGATACGGGAGATGCTTTCCCCCAGGTCGACAATGTTGTCGCCGTCTTGTTCACGGGTGAAACCCTGAACCTCTCCAAGCGCTCCAAGAAGCTGACTCTACGCGAAATCATGGCGGTAGAGCCAGTCACCCCAACATATCTCAAGTGGCCTGAGGTCCCGATCACCTTCTCAAGAGCGGATCAGTGGACCAACTTCGCCAACCCAGGCCGCTATCCCTTGGTTCTTGATCCCTGGGCAATCGCCTTATTTTCTGGTCTACGGGTCTGAAGCAGTCCTGCCTGCTGATCTCCTCTGGAACGCCCCACGACTAGAAAACTACAACGAGCAAGTCGCTCAACAAGAAAGATATCAGGACATCGATGGCATAGAAGAAGCTCGAGTGGCGGCTCTTATACAGAACACCCGCTACCTCGAAGCTCTACGGCGTTACCACCAGCGTTCCATTCAGCCTCGTTCCTTCCTCATAGGAGACTTGGTGCTACGGCGCATACAGAAGACCGATGGCTTACACAAGCTCATGTCCCGATGGGAAGGTCCTTTTCTTGTTAAACAAGTCATTGGGGCTGGAACCTATCGCCTGCAAACCCAAGAAGGCGAAGATCTACCCAATTTGTGGAATGTCAAACACCTGCGGAAATTCTACCCGTAATCTGAGCATCAGGCTCTTGTATTCTTTATAATCATCAGATTAATAAAGTTATTCGTCCAACCTGACAATATTTATTTGCAGTAATTTATTCTCATCAGAGAACTCTGTGTTATACTTGTTGCTTTCATAGCACAAGTCCAGAGTAGTTGTTTACAACTGACCCAAAAGAAGTCAAGACTGCTCCCATTAGATGCTGGCACTATGCCTCAGAAATCTTGATAGAGGAACACCAACCCATACACGGTTGCAGCTGTTTACCTCGTTTCTTTTGATGATCTACGAGGATGCGCTGCTCTGAGTCTTGCGCCGACTACATCAGGCTCCTTCATAGCAAGAGCTTATTCAAGTTTCTGCTCTGGCATACACCAGTATCGCTTTCAACTTCGTCCGACTCTAAGTACAACTACTCTACGTAGTTCTTTGGCTCTGCAACAGCAACCACCCAAAGTCTTTAATAGACTTGCTTCGCTGAACTTCTGTTTTAACAGATCTTGTTCACAAGCTTTTTGACCTATGGTCTGCGCACTCGAGTACTTTCGCACGATATATACTACAACAGTAGTTTCAAATTGCCTAGTCCGCTTGATCTACACATGATCTTTGCGATTTTCAAGTAAATTCGGCTATGCTTTCTAGTACTATGAGTACTTGATTATGCTTCAAACAGCAACTCGTTCAACACAACAATGTATAAAACGACTAGCCTAAACACGGCTCAAGTCACAAATAAGCAAGTTACTTAAAACAAGTACCTACATTATCAAGAAAACGGTTTAATTACAGTAATGTTTTAACAACAGAACATGTCATTAGACTACTTCTACTCTAAAGAGTTTACAAACTCCTCTACCATCGGCTCTGTCTCGACAACCAAGGCTTCATATTGTTCCGCAGTAATCCCAGCCGGCAGGTACTTCAATTCTAGCTTGGCTCCTGGGTTGTGTGCCTTGAACAAAGCCAGGAGCTTGTTTATCCACTCCTTCAGCGTCGCCTTGCAGAAATCGGCCACCTGCACGGGTACTTGGCGGAGACGGCTCAGCAATGACTGGTCCTGCGCTTCTTGGCTTTCTGGAGCAAGCATCTCCAGAATCGGCTCTATGGCTTCTTCAAGCTCCCTGCGCGCAGACTTCAGTTGATTCACCTCCAGCTGCTTGTCTTGTGCCGATTTGAGGTGCTTTCCTATTTGCTTCTCCCAGTCCATACGGATCTGGTGCTCCTTGGCACACTCCTCGGTCTTCTTGGCAAGTGCATCTTGGAGTTCAGCAATTTCTTCAGCCCTACGCTGCGCAAGATTGCTCCAGCTGGTGGCATCATCTTTAGCAACTTTAAGCTTCTTTTTCAAGCCTGCAATAGACATATCACGAGTTATTTCAATAAACTTGTCTACGGCAGCATTATAAGCAGTGGAAGTATCAACTTACTATTGTTCTCTTTCGTCAAGTTGGAGATGCGACCATCCAGGCCCTCTTTGATGCCCTGCAGCGTGTTGAATTGCTTCTGGTGGTAGTCGATTTCTTTCTTGTGGTCCGCCTTTGCCTTTTCACGATCTTTGCACTTCTTAATGAACTGCTCATCAAGTTCCTTGATTCGTGCGATGAGTTTGGCGTCTCCAGGCTTCTCCACAATTTCGACCAATGCCTATGCAAAAGGATGTTATATTCTATTCCCCGCAACGACAACATGAGTAACAGGTTATGAGACTCACCAGAGCTTTCTGCAAGTAGTCGCGGAGTTGAGCACCTTCATCTGCCAGCTCCTTCACGGTAACATCAACCTGTATATCACATTATTGATTATTTACTTGATCATGTCTTGCGGGTTCATTTACAAGTTTGTAGACTACTTACAGTTCTCGGCTTGTTATCAGTCGTTTGCACATGTTTAAACCCAACTTCAATGCTTTTGGTGCTCGAAGTTGGTACTTCTATGTTCTGAATTTCCTTGCAGCATACAATATTCATCAATATTGACACAATCCAAGGAAGAATAGATTACGATGCTAAGCAATGATCGGCATACCTGCTCAGTTGTGTGGCTGACTACATCAGTAGTCGCCAGGACTTCACCTTCTTGTGCCGCGTCAGAAAGCATGCCTTCTGGGACCTGTGTTGGTGGCTCCTCTGTCGGCGCATTGCCCTCGGCAGCAATTGGGCAGTCAGTGACTGCTTCTGAGACCATGGTGGTGTCGACTCCTTCAGTGGCGGCCAGGGGCTCAACTTCCTCCTCTGCAGCACTACTTGGAGTATTTTCAACTGCAACTTCAGAGATTGGCCTGACATATCAAAGACATATAGTTATTATTCAAATTCAACCTACAAGCAACATGGCACTTTGAGCTGACGACTACTTACAGCTGTGGTAGTGGTGTTGGCGCTGATAGAGGCTGAAAGCTGAACCTCACCAGATGTTTTGCCTGCCTTGAACTTGTAGTACTGCCACTGGCAGTACTCGCCATTGCGCTGCTCATGGATGACAACTGTGGCGATGTTAGTAACCTCGACAAGTGGAAACGCTTGTTCGGCTCTCCGCTTGGTACGGTTTTGTCGCCACGGCTAACACTCGAACGCCTTTTCCGGGCTGTACGAGGCATGTCTGGGACTAGTTCAAGAATAACAACAGCAACATAAGATCTCAATAACTATACAAGATAACATCAGTGTTTTTGAGTTGTTACCTGGTTCTCGTACAGGCGATTCAACTTCTTCTTCATGCTCTGAGTCTTCGATCACGTTGACTCGTCGAGCTACACGCGGCTCATCAGCACTGGGAGTCTTCTCTGAGTCCTCTCCTTCAATGTTCTACCAGTCCTCTTCAGTGAGCGAAAGTTGGGAGTGCTGCACAGGCTATACATCCAAGATTACATTAGTATATTTCAAGGCAATACAAGTCTGAATTAACAAATTCGACTACTTACAATTGGGGGATTCTCAGCAGAGAACTCCCCGACGATGATAGGCCTTTCGTTCACACCAGTGAACATGCGTTGAAGCCTCATCATTACGCCAGGTCGGAGATTTCTTCGGGCACCATCCGGGAACCATCTGAGGGTCCCTCGTACTCGTAGCCGAGGTGGGCGCGCTCTTGGATAGGTTGGATCCTTCGCTTCATGAAGCTGAAGGCAATACCAACTCATGTGAGACCCTTCTCCTTGAGCCACGCCACACGCTCCATCAACGCGGGGATGTCTCTCGCCTATTCAGTAGAAGGGCGTCTGTTCCAGTTGCTCAGGTCCCTGGGATACCAATTATCCCTCTCTGGACAACTCTTTCCATGATTTCCTGCTTCATTATAGCACATGGACAGAATATTAGCACAAACAAAACAAGTCGATAACAGAAGTATCAAGATTGGGCTTGAGTATACTTACCAATGGTAAACCATTTGCTCTTCCAAGGCATATTGAACCACTTCGCCTTCATTCCTTGGCGAAACTGGATACCGGCCCCACCGACTACTTCAGTTTGTTGGTGTGTGGGCTGTGGCTTTATATGGTACAAGTACAGGAATAGCGCAAGACTGGGCTTCATGCCAAGGAATGCCTCACAGGCATGGACAAAAACAGACAAATAAAGAATTCCATTTGGGTTGAGATGGTGGAGTTGGAGCTTGTAAAATGACAGAAATTCCTTAAAAAAGGAAGAAATTGGGAGACCGACTCCACGCTCACAGAAAGACACAAACAATGGAACTTCATCACTATCTTCAGTGGGCCAGAGTTGTTTTACACAAGCCTTTCACTAAAGAGTAGTCTGGTCAAGCAGCAAATCTTGTTCCACCAGGAGCCTGAGGTCGTCTCAGTAGCAGTACATTCCTTCCAAGCTACTCGCGGCTTTGGTGGTGTGTCGAACACTGGTTTGGTCGTTGTATCCTTCACTGTGCTTCGCGTCCCAGATCTGCGGGACCCTCCGGCACCTTCAGCACCAGCAGCAGCGGGCTTCTTCCCTCCCTTCTTCTGGCCCATTGTTGATGCACGCGTGGTCACCTGTGTCTTCTCGCGCATTCAACAAGTGGCACACCAGAGGCTGTGAATCTACCTCGCTCAGATGCGAATGCGGGCTCGGGGGCTCGGGGGGCTGGATTCGCAAGGCTCGGGGGCTCAGGATCAGAGTATTTGCTGCGCACAGGCAATGGCTGTGGTGGCTGAATGAATCTCAATGAAAGCAGATCCAGATTTATAACGGCTCAAGTTTTAGGGCTACAGTAGCGGCGGCACGTCGCATTGTGATTTCCCGCCTATTTTTTCTCGATAAGCTTACCAAATCAGTTCGCGGCGGCATAAAATCTGGAGATTGCTTATTACAGAAGAGTTTTGAAGATTTACTTGACCTTTAAACCAAAAATATTTGGTTTAAAGCTCGGGGGCTGCTAGCGGATATTCCGGGATTTAACTTTTTGGATAAGATTTTATTGAACACCTCCGACTAGTTTCTTTGAAACTACTCGAAGCTCGGGGGCTACACCCAATGGGTGCACCTGATCGGTGCACACCATTGAACTACTCAAGATAAAGATAGAAGACTGCTTTTGAGTCTCCGACTACTTTTGAAAGTACTCGGAGGCTCGGGGGCTACACCCATTGGGTGCATCGATAGATGCACTCCAATGAACTACTCGTCAGAGAAGATCTGAGCGTCTTGTGCTTTACTACAACTAATCGAAGATGCCGCAGTAGATTCAAGACTTGAAGCAAAGGCGCAAGATACTCGGGGGCTTGTGGGACCAGGATCCCTAGGGCCATTCATGTAAAGGAATAAACTACCCGATGGAGAATGTTTAGCCTAGCTACCTAAAACTAGTCGGCTACGGTGCAAGACGGTGTAGTAGGCTAGGTAGACTAGTCGTGTACTGGATGGAGACTCCCCAAAGTACCCTGTTGTAGTACTCCGAGTCGTATACGACTAGGATCATACAACCGACTTGTAACCCTTCCCTCCGGACTATATAACGCTGGGCAGGGACTCCCTCAAAACATATACAATCATACACAACCGTACGAGGAATACAATCCAGCATACAGGACGTAGGGTATTACGCTACTCGCGGCCCGAACCTGTCTAAATCTTGTGTTGTTCGTACACTGTCGTTCCTAGAACTAGGCGAGACTCACAAATCTACTCTCTGGGGTACCCCCAGGCAGACGTGCGTGACATAATTCGTCGACATTATCCTTTTCCCGCAGCTGACCATTCACTTTCCTCTCTCCATCCCGCACCTCTCCATCCGCCCAAAATTCCCTTCCCTCGTGAGCCGGGACGGCGGTGTGCTTGGCGGGAGCTTTTCGGCGCTTGGCAGGAGATGGCGCCATCCGGTCCATAAAAGGCACGCAAGGCTAGGGTTACCGCCCCATCTGCGCGCCACTTCCTTCTCCTCCATTTCCCTGGTGCGCTGTCTCCTCAGCCTCTCCGCTTGAGGTTATAAAACCGACCAAATCCAGGACCTCCGGTGACCAACTGTTGGTTCTCCGGTGGTGTGACGGTACATCTCACCTCCTATTCTTGCTTCCCTCTCTCTGGTGCGGTGATTTGTTGATTCTTGTTTCGGTTTCGCTTGGTCACGAGGAACCCTAGGTTTTGGGTTCTTAGATCTGTGTGCTGCTTATATATGTTGGGGTGATTCATGCATCGAGATATGGATTCATGATGAAAACTTCTAGGTATGTGGTAACTAGATCTGTGCGCTGCTCATGTATGTTGGTCTGATTTATGCATATGAGATATGTTTTCATGATGATGAAAGCTATTTTTTTGGCACTGATGTTTACAAATTAGTTTGATTGGATCTATGTTTTTCCATACTGAGCAAAGTGTTTAGGTCGATGATGCATCCTAGCCACTGGAGGAGCACCCTTGGGTGTAGCAGCCGTGACTTGGATTTTGATTTACTTCTGAATGTTTGCTTGCTTGTCTATTACAATGACCCCAAGTGCAAACCTAATAAAGAGTGCATTATTGGTAGACATGGATTTCCAAGCCCGGCGTCGGGCTGCTGCAGTTGCTGCATGGTTTCTTCTCTTCTTTAGGAGGCGATGTCAGGATGCACATTCAGTGACCTATGTCAATCTGCAAAGGGGCCGGAGTGGGGTGCCCCTAATCGTCACCCGCCGCTCCGCTTGGAGACATGCAGGGTCGGGGGTCAACCCGCCCCTTAATCTCTTGTGGCAGAGCTGACCCGCGGGGCACCAAGGGTCGAACCCCTTCCCGTATACGATGAACTACCGTGGGAGACAGGAAGTAGCCGTCTGCTTTGCTGAAGTAGCAAACTTGCCTTCCCTTATGTATGAATATGTTGATATCATGCCGAGGCCTGACAGTTAGGTTTTGAATTTTGAATTCCGGAAATCAGGGAGAGGCGATCGCAGGGTGATTGGGCGACTCCTCCACCGGAGCCCGCCGGCTACCAGCCGGAGGGGGCTTGGCGCCTGGTTGTGGCACTGCCGACGGCGCCGCCAGGTCACCTTTGATCCGGCGCCACCGCTGATCCATCCATGGCTTCCTGCTAATGGAGGATTGGACACCGGTGGTGTCACAGGCAGCCAGCCGACGAGGAGGTTCGGATCCCCTTGCAGATAAACAGACTTCGTCGAGGTTCTGGAGTTACAGCGAGGATGGGACATCGGATGAGGGCATCGTCTCGGCGGGACTGACCACAGGTAATGCATCATCGTCGTCAGCTGCGGTCTCGGCGGAGCAGGTCAGCGGAGAGTTTTTGGCAGAATACTGTAGCCAATCTGACAACAATGAAAAGCATCCATCAGCTACGTGCTTGCCGACACAGAATAGGGCAGCCGCTGTTCATCGACGTCGACTTACCATGGCACCGATTCAGGTACGATCTTTGGAAGACCTAGCGCTTGAGAATCTTGACGCGGTTGGAAATGATGATATTTTGGAGAATTCTTCATCGGTGCAGACAAAATAGGAGGTAGCCTCCCTTGATATAATCAGGAAGGATTTCCCCTCTGATAATTGCCATCATCTTGATTTGGGATGGAAAGAAAACAAATTGTCTAGTCATTCGCCATGCGCGTCAGAGAAATTTGATAGTTCATCTGAGGAGGCTTACCATGAATGTATCATGGCGGGTTTCACTCTGGATGAAGCTCATGCTCATGTCAAGCAGAAAAAGGAAAGCGACGAGGCAATGATCGAAAGGTTTTGGGACCAAGTTGGGTACCCGAAAGGGACGAGATGGTGGGAATTTGGTCAGACGTCCGACGAGAAATCGGCGTGCATTGACAAAGCCCAATCGAACTCAAGTCCTACCTTACCGAGGCACACTGCGAAACCTAAAGGCTTCGTCATGAAATCATGGAAAGGTTCGTTGCCGAAAAGAAAATCATCGCAAATAACTTTAAACGCTTTTTTCCAAGGAGTTTGCAAGAGAAGTTAGATTCCTGTGGGGAAACGCAAACAACCAGGAACCCACCTCTGCGGGCCCGGGACCGGGGACGTGACCCTTGGTGGGCTGTCTTTCCCAACCGGCCTACCAGAACCAAAATCCACCGTGAGTCGGCTAGGGTTTTGGCCGGGGGCGCCATCACACCGTCGTCGTGCACCGAAGATCAGAGGCCACGCTCCTACGCTGAAATTGCTAGGGTGGCGGGCATGCCTCCAAACCACCCAAGAGCGCCGCCCCGCCGGCGACTAGGCGGGAGAGAAGATCGGACGGTCGGGCACGGGCGATGGTCGGCCGGACGTGGACATGGGCGTGGGCCGGCAGGGCGCGGAGAGCCGGGGCGCAGCCAGTCCGATGGCGGCTGTTGGCAGTCGTTACAACCCAAATCCGACCACCAATACTCGGGATAAAATGAGAGACTATGCAACATTTCATGTACTTAGGTTTTATTTCTAATAAAGTTCCACGAGTTTTGGTGAGTGTCATGTTTACAGGTACAATATCACGAACACGTGCTATAGGGGTTGGAAATGACAGAAACGGCCGAACGACATGTTCGCCGGTTATCCCCCTTAGCCGTACAGGCCACCGGGAGTCGTCCACGTCACCGCAAGTCATCCAACAAATGTGCAAGCCACGCAGGACTCCCGCCAACTCATCACGGACCCGTGCCAAGTCATCCTGGGCCCACAGAAGCCAATCCCACGCAGCAAGAGGCAGCCCAGGGTGTCCACGAGGCAGAGGCGGTGCAGGGGAGGGCCGGCCTTGGGCCAGGCCCGTTCGGCCGAACAGAGGCGGTTCGGCCGAACCGCCCCCACTCCAGAAACCGCCCCAGGGCATGATCTGAGCCAAGGATCCAAGAGGTGGGGATCCTGCGTTCGGCCGAACCAGGAGGGTTCGGCCGAACTGACCATTCGGCCGAACCGGCCTTGGATGCCCGGAGGATTAGGGGGTACCCCCCCTGGCTTGCTTGGCCGGTGCTTCACCTAAACCGCCATGGACACTATAATAGGACCTGCACACTCATTGTAACACACACTCAAAGCCAAGGAGCTTCCACTTCATTTCTAGTAGAGTTAGGATAGTTTAGTTGGGAGTTAGAGTCGAGTCGAGCTGTGCCTCGGAGGTTCCGGAGTCGTCTTCAGAAGCTCTGGTATTAGCTCTTGTATCTTTACCTTTCTTTTGTATGACATTCAAGTTATCAATATAGTATCTACTTTAATTCTACTTGTGCCTTATATAGTTGCCCTCTACTTTAGTCTAGTTCTTCTATATCGTGTTTAGACTATAGTCGGTTCTAGTTCATAGTGCTTCTAGCTCTTGCTTAAGTCTCTATCTTAATTGGTTCTTCGTCTCTACTAACACTAGCGGTGACTTGTCATTGGGGTGTGAGTTCGAGTTGCTTGCTTCTGCTAGCGAAGTAAGTAGTTATTGATCTGTGTAGGAGTGGTTCCTAGACTTGTCAGTAACCTTAGTTTCTGCCCGTCGCAACGGAGGTGGTAGCCGTGAGGTGGTGACAGCCCTCTCGGTCTTTGTAGCCCATCACGTTAGTTCCGGTGTCCTAGGACCCAAGGTTCAGGGTAGTCGGCACCCCTTCTCATCCCTTTCTGTGTGTCGGAGGCTCTATAGTCCCCAAGAAAGACAGTAGACTTATTCCGGACCTTTTAGTGCTGGCTCTTTAGCCGCTGTATCTCTAACCACTTGGCCTAGATAGATAGAGTACCCAGGAATCCTTTATATTGAAAAAGAAATAAATAATAAAAATAAATAATAAAAAAATCAAAATAAATATCCAGCGACTACTGGGTTTAGGCCAAAGTGTTTGGCCGAACCAGGCAGTTCGGCCGAACCAGGCCTGCTGCCCCCTCGCGCCTATAAATGCTTCCCCCATTGCTTGCTTGCTCTCACACACTTCAGTTGGTTCATAATCCAAACTTTCTATCACGGGCTGAGAAATTCTGCCCGTGAGTACCTGGATGCTGCTGCTGGAGGCTCGTTCTTCTCTCTTGAGGAGAGTCGTGCGAAGGCCCTCATAGAGAAGATGGTTGAGAACCAAGGCTGGTCTGATGACCGGACTCAACCAAAGACCCGAGGAGTTCACCAAGTTGAAGCTCTGGACATGCTCGCTGCCAAGATGGACCTCCTGATGAAGAAGCTGGAGGCCCCTGCTCAAGAAACGGTGCAAGCCATGGACGCTCGCATGACTTGCGAAGTCTGTGGTAACACTGGCCATTCGGGGAATGACTGCCCCGAAACGCGAGAAGATGCCCACTACGTCAACAACTCCAACAACAACGGGTACCGACCGAACAACTACGGCAATCAAGGCTGGAATTCGTGCCCAAACCTCCCCTTCAAGAGGCATCAAGGTAACAATTTCAATTCTAGCAATTTCAATAATCAGCCGTCTCTTAGAGATCTTGTGTTTAACCAGATGAAAATAACTGAAAATATTAGCAAGAAGCTTTCTGCTAATGATAAAACTCTGGAAAACATAGACTCTAGGATGGAATCATTCGCTTCTGCCATGAAAAATCAACTGAGCTTTAATAAAATGATAGAAACTCAAGTTGCTCAGTTAGCTGCTGCTGTTCCTGTCACTGAGTCGGGGAAGATTCCGGGGCAACCCGAACCGCCCCTCGAAACAGTGAATGCTATTACTATGAAACAGGGTAAGATGTCTCGTAGTATTCTACGTACTAACCATGCAGGGAAGGTCTCAAATATCCAAGTGCTAACACCGAGATGGGCCTACCTGCCGAGAGCTGCAAAGAAGGCGATCATCAAAACCTCTCCTGACCGGAAGGAAGATCCCGGAGTACCTGTCATCCAATGCACGATCTGGAATCGTCGCATTGATGATGCACTCTGCGATCTGGGGGCCAGCGTCAACATCATGTCTAAGGTATTATTTAAAAAGTTACGCTACCCTACTCTATCTCCTACTACTGCCCAGGTCCAGCTTGCGGATTCAACCATCCGCTACCCCGAGGGGGTGATGGAGAATGTACCGGTCCGCATTTGGGGACGTTACGTTCCTGTGGACTTCGTTGTCCTCGACACGGGAAACGACCACTCGTTTTCCCTTGTCCTGGGCCGACCATTCTTCAACACCGCCCGGGCTAGAATCGATATGGATGCGAGAGAACCAAAACCCATATCGACGGAAGGTTGACGTACTTCAAATTCCAACCACGGGAAGAGAAGAAGGTAGAGCCACTTACACCGGAGCAAAGGAGCGCCGAGTGTTTCCTTAAGGCTCTCATCAATGGAGAGCTGGAAATACTCGGTGGAGAGCAGCCCGAGTGGTACGGACCGACGGAACAAGTGAGCGCAGAAGAAATGGACCGCCTCGTAAAGAAATACGAGGAAGAGCAAGCCCTCTGGAATTCTCCAGAGACACCGATCCCACCGCCACCAACACCAAAGAAGAGGAACAAGAAAATATGGCGGAAGAAAGTTGCATCATCCGAGTCATCCACTCCGAGACCGGACGATGACAAGAGCACCTGAAGACAGGAGAAGTCCCGCTCGCGGACTTAAAAGCTGAGCGCTCGCCGCGAGGATAACCGCTATGTATCTCATGTTTCCCATCCAAATTTTAATTTCCCAATTGCATTTGCATGTTTCCCTTTCCAAAATAATTGAACCACCTGAGTAAATAATTTGAGAGAGAGTAGAAAATTTTGCAAGCTTGGTTTAAATAAATGGTCACATGCTGAAATTTTACCTAGGGTGAATGTAATTGGTAACTTTTATCATTTTCATCCCTTCTAGAACATCTCCATTTATTTACTACCTAGGGTGAGTGTAATTGGTAACTTTTATCATTTTCACTCCTTCTAGAACATCTCCAATTATTTACCATCACCACCAACCAGCAACAAACATGTTTACCCCACTAAAAATGGCTGCATACTCACCAATAATCACAAACATGGCAGCATGGGGATGACTCCACTAAAATCAACTTTGGTCATGTCAATGTTGGATCTCACCTACCACTAAAATCCATGAGCTTGACCTTGAAAAATGCTAACCCCATTGATACTCAGTCCTTCGGGTAGTCGTTTCTGTGACTAACATTTTGCAGGAGCCATGTCGAAGCTCATCGCCGCACTCCGTCGTTCCACCCGGCTTAACCGCCGCTCGGACGATGCTGGGAGTTCCCCAGCCCCGTCCCGTGGCTCGAGCCGGATGGACGAGGATGAGGCTGGAGCAGCTGGCTTGGGTGGGGCTCTGCTGTACCCCAAGCCAGGCAGCTCCTGAGCGAGAACGACATTGTTCTCCGGACGGACCGGGAGAGAAGCACCTTCAACGAGCTCAGGCTGAAGGAATTCGAGCACACCCGTGTGTTCGATCAGGACCTACTGAGAAGAATGGGGATGGACGAGGAGTTCCCGGAGATCTTCCATGCCGTCGGCTGGGAGAACTTCTGGGAGATCAACGAGCCAGGTTCGTACTTACTCACGCTCGAGTTTCTTTCCACTCTGGTTTCCGAAAATGGGGGGATTCGCTTCAGATTTTTCAACCAAGAGTTCTTCTGCTCTTGGAGGGATTTTAGCTTGGCTCTTGCTGGTTTCCGAAAATGGGGGGATTTGCTTCAGATTTTTCAACCAAGAGTTCTTCTGCTCTTGGAGGGATTTTAGCTTGGCTCTTGGTTTTTTCAAGTCGTTGCTCTTTAGAGCCAAGCAGAGCTTTGAAAAGGTTTGATCGGGTCGCATTCTGGAAGAGGATTTCCGGAAATACCAACTGCCATGCACCCCGCATGAACAGTATCCATAACCCCACTCTGCGCTTTATGCACAAGTGGGTGGATATGACGGTATTTCCGAGAGCCCATATCTGACCCGTGAACACAGTTGAATTGCGGATTCTGTATGCTATGTTCAAGAAAATTCCGGTTTCTCCAGTGAAAGACATGGTCGATCACTGGCTGTCTCATATTTCTCGTGTGGGTAGCATGGCGATGACTTCTCTAGTCACTCGCCTCGCAAACCACCTGGGAGTCCTCCAGGACGCCCAGTGCACGTACATAGAGACAGCGCGCTCTGTCGTAGATTCTGAGCACTTTGTTCAGGCTCACATCCTACGAAAGTTGCCTGATGCTTCACTTGTGATGATTTATCGCGGTTATACAGCCGAGGTGCGTCTGCCCTGTGCGGCACTAAAGCTGTATACCGCTAAGAAATTAACGCTTCATTTGAGCGCCGAGTCGGACGAATCTCCTCCACCGAGAGAGCCCGCTCGGCACAGTGTAGCAGGTGAAGGGCCGTTCACAAGGGGACGAGCCAGGCGTGATGCCGGGCTCGCCACCCCACTGGAGCCGGAAGACGAACCAGAAGCACCGCACCGACACACGTCCGCGTTTGAGGCCACCTACGACATGTACACCGGGGCTGGTACATCTAGAGCAGGAGGCTCTGGACAGTACCAGGACCCGAACTATCAAGCCTCGGGACGCTGGGACTACGGCCAGAGCACGGACTCTGAGTGGTCCGGAAGCTGGTATGCTGGGGGGTATGGTAATGCCTCCCAGCCATACTACCCCGGATACTCACAGTCCGCCCATTTCGACTACGGTTGGGAGTTGTCATACATCTCCGACCGGGTCGACGTCATCGACGACCGGACACGGGGCATTCAAGACACACTAGCCCGTCATTCGCAGTACCTCCAAGAGAATGACGGGATGGTGTCATCCATCCAGCATGATGTCCGGGAGCAGTCCGAGCAGCTGGCCGCGTACCTCGCAAGACTCAATCCCTACCAGTGAAGCGTTCTAGCTTGGGGGAGGACCCCCACCAGGCATGTCTGAACCACCCAGCATTTTGTTCATGCATTCGCATTTTCCCTTTCCTTAGGTTGCAGATAAAAAAATAAAAAAAAATATTTCCCTTGAATAATATTAACTCCCAACTATGCATGGAATGAACCATATGTCTCTCACCTTGGAAATGATGAATAGTTGCTCTGTCATTAATCTTGCTAGTACTTTGTCGCAACTAGTGCTTGGCTATGCTTGAGTTATTCGGCATGAGCAAAAATGAACCTGAACCTTGTGGGAGCACATGCTTTATTCCAAGTCTAGGTTATTGTGGGAATTGATATAGTGAGACTTTGGTTGAATTCTATTTCTGCTCTTAGTATGGTGAAAATCTCGGATGATTATGCTTTCAAAAATAAAGTTCCTAGTTGGTCATAATACCTACCAGAGCCATATGATAGGATTAGTTCCAAAACTTTCTACCATATGCTGCTCGTCATCTTAGTGAGCTTTGTCAAATTGTTGTGACCTTAGTGAGGAATCTTTCATGCTTCTAAGATCAAGATTCACATACACTCCACCTGTCACTTGCAATTCCTAATCTGGCAGTTAGCAAAAATCATGTCATCATCCATTCCATAAAATAAAATTTCATGTTCTTTGATTCCCTCTCTCAAAATCTGTGAAGTAGAGGCATGGGCTATGCAAAAGAAAAGAAAAGCATGCCAAGTGGCATGGCAAAAATATGAGAAAAAAAAAAGAAAAGCATGTCAAAAGACATGGCAAAAATATGATCAAAAGAAAAGCATGCCAAAAAGGCATGGCAAAAATATGAATAAAAGATAGCCCATGCTCTCGAAAAATAAATCAAGGAGAGGAAGAATCAATCCATGAAATTCCGCCAAAATTCCACTCCACATACTCCACTCCATAAATTCCACACACTTGCACTTCTCGATCTAGAGTGTGATTTGATTCTCCTAAGATCCGGTTT
Organism: Echinochloa crus-galli; assembly: GCA_900205405.1. Lineage (NCBI taxonomy): Eukaryota > Viridiplantae > Streptophyta > Magnoliopsida > Poales > Poaceae > Echinochloa > Echinochloa crus-galli. The sequence goes on from OAMR01000795.1 coordinate 387,297, forward strand.
TTGACTTAGCAAAATATAAGATGCTTGTATGCCTTCATCCTTTGTCCCTGAACCACACAAAAGCCAAATTAGATGTTAGGATGAAAAGAAGGCAAAGCCTTTGGTGAGGATTCAAATACACTTGAGCGATTGAGTGCAGAGGCGGTGCAGGGGAGGGCCGGCCTTGGGCCAGGCCCGTTCGGCCGAATAGAGACGGTTCGGCCGAACCGCCCCCACTCCAGAAACCGACCCCAGGCATTGATCTGAGCCACAGGATCCAAGAGGCGGTGGATCCTGCGGAGAATCCTGAAAAGAGTAGGGTGGAATAAAACTAAGTTAATCTGTTAATTTCTTCAACCGCCCAAGATAAGGAGATTGCTATAAGCCCCATAGGTAAAATGGTGATTTTAATACCTTGCTAGGATTCAAGTATTTGTTTGAGTACTTGTTGTCACAAGCCTTGGATGCCCGGAGGATCAGGGGGTACCCCTTGGCTTGCTTGGCCGGTGCTTCACCTAAACCGCCATGGGACACTATAAATAGGACCCTGAACACTCATTGTAACACACACTCAAAGCCAAGGAGCTTCCACTTCATTTCTAGTAGAGTTAGGATAGTTTAGTTGGGAGTTAGAGTCGAGTCGAGCTGTGCCTCGGAGGTTCCGGAGTCGTCTTCAGAAGCTCTGGTAATAGCTCTTGTATCTTTTACTTTATCTTTTCTTGACATTTGAGTTATCAATATAGTTATCTACTTTGCTCTACTTCTGTCTTATATAGTTGCATCTACTTTAGTCTAGTTGCTTCTATATCGTGTTTAGACTATAGTCGGTTCTAGTTCACAGTGCTTCTAGTCCAAGAGACTTATTCCAGACCTTTTAGTGCTGGCTCTTTAGCCGCTGTATCTCTAACCACTTGGCCTAGATAGATAGAGTACCCAGGAATCCTTTATCTCTTCTCGCTGTCCTCCCAACTATCTATACCTTCTCTCATCCCTTGAGCTGTGTGTCTGGTATATCCACTCCTATCCAATACCGTTTACCCCCTGTCTTGTTTAGTCGTGTACCCTTCTCTGATAGTCTCGAATATCTGTTCACTAGTAGTCTTGCCAAAGCTTCCCTGCGGAAATATAAATTACGATACCTCGGGATACTCCCAGGTGAAGTGCTACAGCGGTGATGAGGAGTCTTTCATGCTTCTAAGATCGAGATTCACATACACTCCACCTCTCACTTGCAATTCCTACTTTGGGAGTTAGCAAAAATCATGCCATCATCCATTCCATAAAAAATATTGGATCGTAAGAAGTGCCAACAGCGGCGAGGGCCGTGGGCGCGGTGATCGCCAAGGGCGTGGCCCGGCTGGTCGCGGAGATGGAGCAGGCCGTGGACAATCGGGGCATGGCGAAGCTGGTTCACAGGATGGTCAAAACCGGGTACGCGGTGAAGGTGGAGGCAGGGGTTTTGTTTCTGCTACAGGTCGAGCGGAAAACCGACGTGCATGGCAGCCAATTCGCAATACCGCTTCTGATCCACATGCAGAAACCAGCGCACAGGCTGAGGCAAGACAGCAGCACAATGACCAGTCGGGAACTGACCAATCGCTGAAGAAAAAGCGGGCATTTTGCTTCAGATGTAAGTGCAATGGCCATGTTAATGATGAATGCAAGGCAGATTTAGATTGTGTTATCTGCAACAAGAAAAACTCACATTTGTCTGCCAAATGCCCAATTCTAAAGTGGCTAAGAGATATCTCGTCCTTTATGGGATCTGTTAAGAAGGAGCTGGCGTTTGTTCAGATGACAGAAGTCGATTACAAATTGGAGACGCCTGATCAAGCCCCCACTGGTTTGGTGACTGTGGTTGGACCTCCCGTCTCTGCTGATGTAATACAGACAGAGATTGCCAGAATCACTAGGACGGAGTGGGGAAGGGAAGCCTTACCACACGATGAGAACTCCTTCCTGGTGGCTTTTCCCAATGAAGAAACTTTGCGCAGTATGGTTGACATCGGGTATCAACTGAAGAATCATGGTGTCACCATCACAGTTTCAGAATGGCGTAGGGATCAAGATATCGAGCCAGATTATGAGCTAGAAGAAGTGTGGGTGCACATCACTAATGTACCACACAGATACAGACACTTCCTAGTTTTCTGGGCACTGGGCAAAGAAATTTGGAGCACCAGAGAGGTGGACATGTTAACATACAGGAAAAAAGGGATTATCAGGGTAAAGATTGCTGTGGTGGATAAAAAACTCCTGCCAATCACCACTGATGTTGTGTTTGGGAACGCCGGGTACAATATAACATATACTCTCGAGGACGAAGGGTTTCAGCCAGCAGTCCCTCCGACAGACCCTACTGACATGGATCAGGATGTCTGGGCAAAGAAATTGGGAGCACCAGAGAGGTAGACATGTTAACATACAGAAAAAAGGGATTATCAGGATAAAGATTGCTATGGTGGATAAAAAACTCCTGCCAATCACCATTGATGTTGTGTTTGGGAACTCCGGGTACAATATAACATATACTCTCGAGGGCGAAGGGTTCCAGCCAGTAGTCCCTCCGAAAGACCCTACTGACATGGATCAGGATGGTCCAGGTATGGACAAAAGGGATGGGAAGGATGACAATGAGTCATCGGCTGCGAAGAAAAGGAGGGGTGACGGAACACAGGATGGCTTAACTAGCAGTGCGAAGGATAATCAGTCTGGGACTGGCCCAGTTCCTATGCAGCTGACGCTCACACCGTTTGGCAATAACAGACCATGCCCATTGTTGGCGGTCGTTACAACCCAATTTCGACCACCAATACTCGGGAATAAATGAGGCTTTATGTAACATTCCATGTACTTTGGTTTTATTTCTAATGGAGTTCCACGAGTTTTGGTGAGTGTCGCTTGTGCAGGTACAATGTTGTGAAACACGTGCTATTGGGGTCGGAAATGACCGAACCGGCCGAACGACACGTTCGGCCAGTTACCCCCTGTTGGCGGTCGTTACAGCCCAATTTCGACCACCAATACTCGGGATAAAATGAGAGACTATGCAAGATTCCATGTACTTAGGTTTGATTTCTAATAAAGTTCCACGAGTTTTGGTGAGTGTCGTGTTTGCAGGTACAATATTTGGTGAGTGTCGTGTTTGCAGGTACAATATCACGAAACACGTGCTATAGGGGTCGGAAATGACAGAAACGGCCGAACGACATGTTCGGCCGGTTATCCCCCTTAGCCGTACGGGCCAGCGGAAGCCGTCCACGTCAGCGACAACTCAACAAACACATCAAGCCACGTAGGACGACTACCAACTCATCCCGAAGGACCGACACAACACTCTGGGCCCGAAGAATACGAATCCAAGCAACCAGAAGCAAGCCCAAGAGGTCCAGAGGGAAGAGGCGGTGCAGAGGGGGGCTGCTGGGCCTCCAGGCCCGTTCGGCCGAACAGAGGCGGTTCGGCCGAACTGCCAACCGCCTCCCGTGAGCAAATCCTGAGCGTGCAAACCAAGATGCGGTGGATCGTGTGTTCGGCCGAACCAAGGCGGTTCGCCCGAACTGATCCATTCGGCCGAACTGGCCGGGGCTCCCCCCTCGGTCCGTGGCGGTTACTCAACCTCCAAACCGCCTTGTCCAAGCTATTTAAGCAGTGGCACACCCCTGGAAGAACACACACTCAAGCCAAGGAGCTTCCACTTCATTTCTAGTAGAGTAGGTTAGTTTAGTTGGGAGTTAGAGTCGAGTCGAGCTGTGCCTCGGAGGTTCCGGAGTCGTCTTCAGAAGCTCTGGTAATAGCTCTTATATCTTTTACTTTATCTTTTGTATGACATTAAAGTATCAATATAGTTATCTACTTTGCTCTACTTATGTCTTATATAGTTGCATCTACTTTAGTCTAGTTGCTTCTATATCGTGTTTAGACTATAGTCGGTTCTAGTTCACAGTGCTTCTAGTTCTTGCTTAAGTCTCTGTCTCTATTGGTTCTTCGTTCTTGCTTACTACTTGAGGTGAATTGTCACTAAGAGTAGTAACGAGGGTGCTTGCTTCTGCTAGCGAAGTGAGCAGTTATTGATCTGTGTAGGAGTGGTTCCTAGACTTGTCAGTAGCCTTAGTTTCTACCCGTCGCAACGGAGGTGGTAGCCAGGAGGTGGTGACAGCCCTTCCGGTCGTTGTAGTCCATCACGTTAGTTCCGGTGCTTTAGGACCCAAGGTTCAGGGTAGTCGGCACCCCTTCTCATCCCTTTCTGTGTGTCGGAGGCCCTGTAGTCCCCAAGAAAGACAATAGACTTACCCCAGACCTTTTAGTGCTGGCTCTATAGCCACTGTATCTCTAACCACTTGACTTAGGTAGATAGAGTCCCAGGAATCCTTTATCTCTTCTCGTTGTCCTCCCAACTATCTATACCTTCTCTCATCTATCCAAGCCTCCTTGAGCTGTGTGTGTCACGGTATATCCACTCCTATCCAATACCGTTTACCCCCGTCTTGTTTAGTCAAGTACCCTTCTCTGATAGTCTCGAATATCTGTTCACTAGTAGTCTTGCCAAAGCTTCCCTGCGGAAATATAAATTACGATACCTCGGGATACTCCCAGGTGAAGTGCTACAGCGGTGATTCTGTGCGCTTGCAGAATATTTCTATATTTTACTAAGCCATAAGGAAAACCACTGAACACTCCTTGCATCCAGTATCGGGATTCCCCAATTCTGATATTGGATCGTAAGAAGTGCCAACAAGCATTTCTGGCGCCGTTGCCGGGGAAGCATTTGGCTAGATTACTTTTGAATTTTTATCTCGAGCTATCTTAGTTGAGTACCGCTACTCAAGCGGGTTTATCCTTGCTCTGTTCGTTGGTCTTTGTGGAACAGAGCAGTGCATGACTGGTTTCCAACTACCGTCAAACTTCCAAGAAAATCCGGAGTCACTTGTGAGGAAAGTACGACCCCGTGTTGTGCCTCCTCAGAAGCAACTCCTTCCGACGAACCCAGTCCTTCCCGTCGTTGACCAGGCTACATCGAGGATGGCCAGCAAGACGATCCGTGAGTTCTCGGCTCCATCGAGCGAGAACGTACGTGTCGGACCAGCTCCGCCAGTCGGAGATGGAAGCTTCGAGCTCAAGCCAGCCCTCATCAACATGGTTCAGGCTAGCCCGTTCTGCGGCAAGCCACATGAAGATGCCAATGCCCATCTCCAGCATTTCCTGGAGATCTGCAACACCTTCACCATCCGCGGAGTAAGCGGATTCAACCATCCGCTACCCCGAGGGGGTGATCGAGAATGTACCGGTCCGAATTTGGGGACGATATGTCCCTGTGGACTTCGTTGTCCTCGACACGGGAAA
>OAMR01000795.1:419576-474741 GCA_900205405.1 Echinochloa crus-galli
ATTCTAGATAGAGCAGTTAAAGAGACAAGGAGCACATCTATTCCATTCTGCAAAGTTCAGTGGAGTAACCACACAGAGAGGGAAGCAACTTGGGAGAAAGAGTCAGTTCTGAGAGAGAAGTACCCACACCTGTTTAAGCCCTAGGTATACCCAAATCTCGAGGACGAGATTCTCGTGAAGGGGGAAGACTGTAACATCCCGTAATTTTCGTAGGAGTTGTTGAATGCAAAAATGTGAATTTAAAAAATTTTCGTGAATTGATGTGCATGCCCTCAAACATATAAGATTGTCTTCAATGTGCTCCCTTTATTCTTAGGCAATTTAAATTTAAATTAAAATCAATTTGAAGTGCTAAGGATCGAATAGTTTGATTTGGGTTTTATTTGGTTTTGTGGTTCTTTGTTTGGATTTGAATTCAAATCAAAAGCTAACATAATTAATAAACCTAACCTATCTAACTGGGCCAAAACCTAAACGCTAACCCAGCCCAGCTAACCTTCCTAGCCCGGCCTGCTTCCTGAACCCCGAGCCCCGATCGCATTCCTTCTATCTCCGTAGCCCAGCACCGCTTGCGGCCCGTTACCGGCCCGGCCTGCTCACACCCCTACTCCTACCTCTCTCTTCCACCGACAGCCGGGGCCCGCACGCGCTGTTCCCCTTTCTTCTTCCCGAGCATGCACACTCGCCGCGCGTGAGCTTCCGAGCTCACCTGCCTCAGCCTTTCCTAGCCGCTCCGATCTTGCCGCGTGGAAAGGTGAGAGGCGCCGTGCATCACCAGCCGCTCGTGCCCGCAAACCCTAGCCGAGCCGCCCTATAAAATCCCCGTCGCGCCGCACTCCCTGCTCAAGCCGTCGCCGCCCCAATTGGGGGTTCTTCTCCAGCAAATCGAGTGGGGGAAAGAGGGAGAAGGTGCCAGAGAGGGTGAGGAAGAAGAGGTGAGTCGAGGAGGAGGAAGATCGGAGCCCAAGCGCCTCGCCGCCGACCACTTCAAGCTGTCCGAGCCGCCGCCGCTCGGAGGTGCCGCCAAGGAGCCGGACCAGGATGGAGACGAGGAGGAGACGCCGACCGACGCGAGCCGATCGACTACACCAAGCTGCTGCGTACGCCTACATGCCCCTTGGTGAGCCGCCGCCGAGAATCCCCGCTCCCCTGTTTTTCCTTCCGCGCCAAGTGCCGCCGCCGTGTCCTATCCGCCGCCGCGCAGCCATCCTTTGTGTGCGAGCCTTCGAGCCGCCTTGCAGGTACCGCCGCTAGGTCCTCCGCTCGTAAACCGCCGACGCCCATCTAGCAGCCAAAGTCGCCGCGGACCGGAGTGCCGGAGCCCCGCGTCACGCCGCCGCCCGTCGAGCCGTGCACGTAGCACCGCGCACGCGCACTGGCTAGCCAAGCCGACCGCCGCCGCTGCGGACTTGGGCCGCCGAGACCCCGCGCGACGCCGTCGTGTCGTTCCGCCGCTAACCCAAGCCTCGCCGACCTTCTTCCGAGCCTAACCGCCGTCGCCGTCACCGCCGACCGCGCTCCAGAGCGCGCGCGTGTTCGCGCCGGCCGCGGCCACACCGCGAACCACACCAAGCCCAGCCAGCCGCGTCACAGAAAATCCCGTTGCGTCCACAGCCTGATCCCGTGATCCCGGTCTACCGTAGACCACTCTCTCGGTGTACCATGGACCCGGTCCACCGAGTCAAATCCAGCAACCTCATATTCTTGGGCCCAAAGTTATCAGCGAAGTCCACTAGATCCCCCTGAACTTTTCCGGCCCAGCCACTTTCGGCCCAATTCTAGCCCGCGAATCCTTTCCCTTTTCTTTTTCTAACTGTTCAGTCCGGCCCCACCTATCATTAACTCTGTTAGGCTGACATGTGGGCCCAACTGACCCCGCTGACCCCGCTGACCTTTGACAGTTGACTGGTCAACGTTGACCAAGTCAATGCTGACGTCATCCGGGCCCACGATGACGTCAGCAAAGCCGGCCCCACTGATGACGTCATGCTGACGTCAGCAGTGGTGACGTGGCACGCCCTAGTGCTGCCACGTGTCCCAGCCTGATTGATTTTCTTTTTCGGAATTATTTAATATTTTCAGAAAATGATTTAAACTTCAAAAATTAATAATAAATCAACCGTAGCTCAGAAAAATATGAAACCAGTTTCTATATTTTGCTAAAATCATGACCTACACGTTAGTGTAGAGTTTGGTGTTGTTTGGGTCTTCTTGCTTCCTTGTTTCGGTGTTTCTTTGCTAGTAGTTCCCGTCTTATTTTCTTTTTGCGATCTTAGGATGTTCGGAAAGACAAGTGGGGGACAACTACTACCTCAACTACCTCTACGAAGATCAAGAGCAAGTCCCAGGTTCACGCCCAACCATGTCCCAGAATCAACAGCTATTACGTACAGAACTCATTTCAGTAGAATATCACATCCATACATTGATTAAGGTTCCTCAAGCATGTTATAAATACATAGCGGTAAGGTACAAGCCCACTGGGCTAAACGACAAAAGGAAAACACTACGCAGCGGATAGCTATAAGCTTCTGGTGCTTCAGGCCTCACCTCCACATGCATCCTTGAGCGCAGCGCACAGCCCTCTTGTCATCGTCCATCTTGATGGATCTTGTACTCGGAGTCTTCCCCTGTGTACCCAAATACTGTCCCCAAGGAAATGGGACAGGTCCACGTCACCAACCAATATATGCAGCAAGCTTTAAAGTGGCCTAATCTAGTAATAAAATATTCAAGGAATATAAGCTGAGGGTTTTCCTATGCGAGCAGCAGCAATAACCCAAGTTCATCTCATCACCAACTCCTATCCTCACCAGAGAGGTCACACTCCCCAAAACCAACCATCAACCTCACAACCACATCGGGCTCGTCCTGCCTCAGCAGGTTCCCGCAATAATCATCCGCCAACTCCTTTCACTCACTAGTCGACTCGGTGAGCTCCCTCCCCACCTTGTCTCAACAGCCTCAGCTGGTCCAACCTCTCATAACCCAAAACAAGGATGAGGTAAGAAAGCAGAATCACATGCTAATCTCCGTCGATCCAGATGCGGTCGTCCATAACCGTGGACACGGCTATACGTATAGTTTACACTCTACAGAGGTGGCACTTTCAATATCTCAGGTTGCAAATAGTTCGCAACCAACCTGAGACACAGCCCATAGCAAAGACCCTAAACAGTAACGGCGCCAATCCTGTCTCCCTGGGCTCGGGAAACATCTGATCTAATATCTGCCCCAGGGATGTGAAACCTTCCCACCGGGGCTAGTCGGGGGCTGTGGTAAATCAGGGAGAGTACGCCGCAACGAGTCCCCCTTACACATATCAAACTCGAATCTCCTACAGTCCTGGTACCGCACTAGATAGGCTTGCTGGAACCCTCCCCATTCTGGGTAGATGGTGAGCACTGTAAATCCCATCTGACCCGGTCTCGACTCGGTCCTTAATTGTCGGTAAGGCGAGTATCAGCGTCAAAGCGATCCGCCGCAACGGTCCGCAATCGGCACCCATTACAGGTATTGCCGCCCAAACTCCTCAAATCCATCAATCTCAAGTAATCCATAAATGTACCCGCAACAGGTACTCCGTAGGAACTGTCCGAGTGCAGTTCCAAAGCACCCCGATCAAACGACCGGGTTGTTATCACTCGCCTCACCGCCTAGCTGCACTACTCCTCCCAAGCCACCCAACTCACGCCAAGAAGATCAATCACAACCATCCCAACACATGCAAGCATAGCATTCTCATAGTGGATAATAGGTAGCAAGGAAACAGGGTAGATAAATGGCAGTGCAGGCATATCATCATCATGCGATAAAGTAAAGCGCTAGCATACTAGTTGCATGTCTAATAGGTATTTCAGAGAATGGCTATCACAAGGGTACAGGGAGTCGGATTCTCGTAATTGGGAATTCCGGTTCGTTTCATCACAATCAACAATCACAACAATAGAATTGTTCATGGATGTCTCCACAAATCTGGGTGCAGAAGTAAATATTACTTATAGGAACTTAGTTTATTAGCATATTTCACATCACCTTGACATCAATGGACTATGTCGATTCTTTCTCACTGGCCAAATTATTACAGGTGGACACTTACTGTCAACTACAAGAGCATGAACTAATTCAAAAATAAAATTAAGTTTTCTTTAAAACTCGAAACTCATACACACTACAGAATTGTTATCCTTATCAGTGTTATCTGAAAAAATAATCCAGCAATATGATATAACTGCATTAGGCTTTGTTTAGTACTTCGTTAATCAACTATTTGTTCTACTTTGGAACAATTTGTTCTAGCTGCATTAGGATGATGGCTCAGCAAACACAATTTGCCTGTGTCAAGAAAGATCATATCATCTATAATCTGACTTGATTACACTCTGATCCCTTCTCTTTAATTTTCTTCCTCTGCAATGAAGAGCAGCAGCCAAATGCCAAATCCATCGACACAAGCCTTTATTTTAACAACAAATCCTCCTGAAGGAGCATGGCGAGCAACAAAACCATCAGCATCTAGCACGAAAGGGATGTGGATCCTCCATTATCATCAGGTGTTGAGCACCTATACAATTAAGGCTTGCACGATTTACTAATGCATTATCTTGTAAACATAAAAACACAAGTCAGAGTGCAGACCTTTAGTTCCCTTGTCCGGTAACCTTGTGGCATGCCGGCAGTACTTTCACCTAATCATAATGCCGGCAGTACTTTCACCTAATCATAATGTTCCAGTACAAGGTCACATCCAGCAGGCTATCTCCATTGCTTGTTGCCAACAACAAGCAAGCACATCGCCGCCACAATCAAGCTCGCAGGTTGTTCCGCACACCCATTCATAGAAAAACCAAAGTTCTGTACCTCATGGAGATTAAAGTGCACTTAGGTTTGCAACTTTAGTTATTCCCATCTGAATAGTTCTTAAAGAATTGGACGCATGTTTTAACCAAGAGAAAGCAAAATTAGTAACAAGAACTGAACAATATATATAGGAAAACTCTATAGGATTCTGTTTTAAATCATAGCATTGGAGTGTGACCCTACAAATAATAAAAGCTATTGCAGCTCCATGTAACCAACTCTACATGCTGGTGCAATTAATTTAATCGGTTTACTTAGTAGTTCGCTTCGAAAATTAGATCACAATCTAATCTAGTGTATTCGCGGAAGTGTGTTACCTAGGCGGTGATTACCTGTGTGACCCTGCTGCACCCAGGCTGGTGATCAGTAGACACAATTCTGTCAACAATTAATTTCATCTGATCAAAGCAGAAATGTTTCAGTGGGTTGTTTCACCGACAACCTGATAGTTAAAGCAAAATCATCAAATGGTTATTTCATCAAGCACTTGGCATGCATCAGTGAGAGGAGTACCTGATTGCAATTCGCAGATAATTTATGAACACGTCAATCCCTTGGCAGTGACACCTTCTATTGCCTTCCATAGTTCCATCGCAGTGTCATTTGCCTTGGACCTCCTCAGTATCTCTTCAGTAGTGTAACGAATTACTCCTACCGGTCGGAATTCCGCCACCGGAGTTAAGTGATACACGTAAACCCAGGCATGGTGAAATATAGATCAATGTGATTGGTCGGATCGAATTTAGGTAAATTGCCGGGAGCAAGAACGGCGGACGGTCCGCGAAAGAGCGGCGGACGGTCCGTAAATTCGGTCGGAATTTTGACAGAAGCGTTTTCCAGCGTTCCAGAGGGTCGGACGGTCCGCCAAAACAGGTCGGACAGTCCGCAAGGAAGCGGTGGACGGTCCGCAGGGAACGTCGGACAGTCCGGCGAAATTAAAATTTTGAAAACGATCCCTCAGAAATGTTTAAGTTTTGAATGTCCTCCCAACTAAATCTTGCACCATCACACGTCTTGTACAATTAGTGGTGGGTCTATGAAATTAGGGTGCCACTAGTTTTCCTTGACTAGATGGGTTTGTATCGGATACTTACTCGCATAAAGGGTTGGTTAACTTAAACAAGGTCATCTTAACGGTTAAGGACCTTGGGACATAAAGGTTGGACGCCGAGACATAGAGATGTCAACCAACAACAGGAGTCATATATGATATGATTAGCAAGAGTTGCTTACCGATCTACCATGTCTTCTAGCGGTGATGCTAAAGCTCACTAGTCGACTTGTTAGTTGTGGATCCTGAATCACTAAGTATCAATGGAGGGATATTGATTTTAGTGGGAGTAAATTCCGTTAAATTGTTTAATGTATTTTGCTCTGTCATAGATATATTGTCTTAGTATTTTTGCATTATTTTCTGTTGTAGATCAATGGCACCTAGCACACCGTTTTCTTTGCGTTCGATCCTTGAGAAGGATAAGTTGAATGGAACAAATTATGCGGATTGGATCCGAAACCTTAGAATTGTTCTCAGGGCTGAGAAAAAGGAAGATGTTCTAGACATCCCATTACCAGTTGAGCCTGATGATAACGCAACCCTTGCTGAGAAAAATGCTTACAAGAAGGCATGTGATGTCAATCTTGAAGTGAGCTGCCTTATGCTTGCTTGCATGGAACCCGAGCTGCAGATGCAGTTTGAGACAAACCATGAGGCGCACGATATGATCGAGGCGCTTAAGGACATGTTCCAAACTCAGGCCAGGACTGAAAGGTTCAATGTCTCAAAGGCCTTTGTGGAAACCAAGCTAGCAGAAGGCGCAGCTGTAGGGCCACATGTGATCAAGATGGTTGGTTACTCACAGAGGTTGGAGAAGCTAGGCTTCCCACTTGGCCCAGAGTTAGCCACTGATTTTATTCTAGCATCACTTCCGCCTAGCTTTGGGAACTTCATTTCGAACTACCATATGCATGGGGCGGAGAAGGGATTGAATGAGTTGTGTGGCATGCTCAAGACAGCAGAGGCTGACATTAAGAAAAGCGCTAGCAGCAGCCATGTGATGGCCATCCAAAACAGGCCTAACTTCAAGAAGAAGGGCAAATCTTGGAAGAAAAAGAAGGGCAAGGCTAAAGATATGATCTCTCAGCCAAGCTCAACGCCCCAGACTGAGTCTGGACCAGCTGCAGAAAAGGAGGAGTGCTTTTATTGTAAGGAACTTGGTCACTGGAAAAGGAATTGCAAGCTGTACCTAGCTTCCCTGAAGAATGGCGGTAGTAAGAGTACTTCCGCATCAGGTACACTTGTCATTCATATTACAGACATTTTCCTCGCTCATTCTTGTATTAATTCTTGGTTATTTGATACCGGATCGGTTGCTCATATCTGCAATTCGATGCAGGGACTAGTAAGTAGTAGAAGCGTGGGAAGAGGCGAAGTTGATTTCCGCGTGGGCAATAATGCAAGAGTTGCTGCTTTGACTGTCGGGACGATGCAACTCCACCTCCCGTCAGGATTTATTATGGAGTTGAATAATTGTTATTTTGTTCCTAGTTTGAGTCGAAACATTGTATCTCCCTCATGTTTGATGAAGGATGGTTATACATTCGCAAGTAAAGACAATGGTTGTGTGATCTCAAAGAATGGCATGTTTGTGGCTCTTGCATCCATTGTGAATGGGTTGTTCATTTTAAATCTTGATGAATTCGGTCAAGAATCTTACAGAGACGTTATCTAGCGTTCCAGAGTGATTTTGAATCATACGAGACGTGCGAAGCTTGTTTGCTAGGCAAGATGACCAAGGCACCTTTCACAGGTTTTCCTGAGAGGGCGCAAGACTTGTTGGAACTCATACATACTGATGTATGTGGACCAATGAGCACGACAGCTCGAGGTGGATTTCAGTACTTCATAACTTTCACTGATGATTTTAGTAGATATGGCTATGTCTACTTAATGAAGCACAAGTCAGAGACTTTTGAAAAGTTCAAAGAGTTTCAGAATGAAGTTGAAAATCAGCGTGGTAAGAAAATTAAAGCCTTGCGATCAGATCGTGGAGGCGAATATTTGAGCCACGAGTTTAGCACTCATCTAAAGAGTTGCGGAATTGTTCCACAGCTAACGCCACCTGGAACACCTCAGAGGAACGGTGTGTCCGAGCGACGTAATCGAACCTTGTTAGACATGGTGCGATCAATGATGAGCCAGTCAGATCTACCGTTATCATTTTGGGGTTACGCTCTAGAAACAGCAGCTTTCACACTAAATAGGGTACCATCTAAGTCCGTGGAGAAGACACCATATGAGATATGGACTGGCAAGACTCCCAGTTTGTCTTTTCTGAAAATTTGGAGTTGTGATGCATATGTCAAGCGACTTCAGTCGGACAAGCTTACACCAAAATCGGACAAGTGCATATTCGTGGGATATCCAAAGGAAACAATTGGATATTATTTCTACAACCGATCAGAGGGCAAAGTGTTTGTCGCTAGGAACGGTGTTTTCTTGGAGAAAGAGTTTCTCAACAGCGAGAAAAGTAGACAGAAGGTGTATCTTGAAGAAATTCGAGATGAGCCTATGAGGCAAGACTTTACGAGTGATGCTGATGTAGCAGAACGAGTTGAGGCACCTGTGGTAAGAGAAGAACCGCCACAACCACGAAGGTCGGAAAGGCCACGTCGCGCTACACAGAAAATGAATCTCCTAGTTACGGGAGAGCGCGACATATTGTTGATGGACAATGATGAGCCTAGGACCTATGCGGAAGCTATGATGGACCCAGATTCCGAGAAATGGCAAAGTGCCATGAGATCCGAGATAGATTCCATGGGGCAAAATCAAGTTTGGAACTTAGTTGACCCGCCTGATGGTGTGAGACCCATCGAGTGCAAATGGATCTTTAAGAGAAAGAGAGATGTAGACGGAAATGTTAACGTCTATAAAGCACGACTTGTTGCAAAAGGTTTTCGACAAGTTCAAGGAGTTGACTACGACGAGACATTCTCTCCAGTAGCGATGCTTAAATCTATCCGGATCATTCTAGCAATAGCTGCGTATTTCGATTATGAGATATGGCAAATGGATGTCAAAACAGCTTTCCTCAATGGGAACCTAGAGGAGGATGTATACATGATACAACCAGAAGGTTTTGTCAATCCAACTAATGCTGAAAAAATTTGCAAGCTTCAGAAATCAATCTATGGATTAAAGCAAGCATCTCGGAGTTGGAACCTTCGTTTTGATGAGGTAGTCAAAGGGTTTGACTTCCGGCAGAATGAAGAAGAGGCTTGTGTTTACAAGAAGGAAAGTGGGAGCTCTGTTGTATTTCTAATCTTGTATGTGGATGACATATTGTTGATTGGGAATGATATTCCTATGCTAGAATCCGTTAAGACTTCGCTGAAAAATAGTTTTTCTATGAAGGACTTAGGGGAAGCTGCATACATTCTGGGCATAAGGATCTATAGGGATAGATCAAGGAGGCTTATAGGATTAAGTCAAGATACTTATATTGACAAGGTGCTGAATCGGTTCAGCATGGAACAGTCCAAGAAAGGGTTCTTGCCTATGTCACATGGCATACACCTCAGCAAGACTCAGTGTCCTACGACGACTGATGAGCGGGAGCGCATGAGTAAGGTTCCTTATGCTTCAGCAATTGGATCCATCATGTACGCCATGATAAGTACTCGTCCAGATGTCTCATATGCTCTAAGTGTTACGAGCAGACACCAGACTAATCCAGGTGAAAGTCACTGGACAGCGGTGAAAAACATTCTTAAGTACTTTAGAAGGACTAAAGATGTGTTCCTAGTCTATGGAGGTGAGGAAGAGCTCATTGTAAAGGGTTACACTGATGCTAGTTTCCAAACTGATCCAGACGATTCAAAGTCGCAATCAGGATTTGTGTTCACAATAAACGGTGGTGCTGTGAGCTGGAAAAGTTCTAAGCAAGATACTGTGGCTGATTCTACAACGGAAGCAGAGTACATCGCAGCTTCGGAAGCGGCGAAGGAAGGTGTTTGGATGAGGAAGTTTCTCATTGAGCTTGGTGTGTTTCCCAATGCATCTAGCCCATTGGAACTCTACTGTGACAACAATGGGGCAATTGCACAGGCTAAGGAGCCGAGGAATCACCAGAAAAACAAACATGTACTGCGGAAGTTTCACCTCATTCGAGAGTTCGTTAGACGTGGTGAGATAAAGATATGCAAAATACATACGGATTTGAATATTGCTGATCCTTTGACAAAGGCTCTTCCACGGCCTAAACATGAATCACACACGAGAGCTATGGGTATTAGATATCATTTAGATTAGCTCCAGTGTGAGTGGACAATGTTTTGTATCTATGACATATTGTTTATTTATTGAATATCCATGAAAGGCAACTTGTATATGATTAGCAATTATGTGAATTGTCTGTGAAACTCAATACTTGTATGGTTATTCAAAAGGATTGTCCCTAATTTGATTAGCACATGTATTAGTTGATGACTATGTTTCACAAGTCATGGACATGGAGATGTCAAACTAATAATGTGGGCACATGTATGACATGGGGCTGGACTGACCCAGTTTGAGACTTGTTTATCTCTTCTTCACAACGCGTATGTTTTGTCCTTAGACCTGAGATTGTCGTATGTACTCAAGATGTGAATTGACCTACTTAGGGACTACCAAACGCTGCACCGTAACTGGGTAGTTATAAAGGTGGTTTTCGGGTTTGTCAGGAAGCATGCTGTGAGGCATGGTCAATCAAGATGGGATTTGCCCCTCTCTATACGAGAGAGATATCTCTGGGCCCCTCGAGTGATCGGATCAAGAAATGCATGGCCGTGCTAGGTTAAGTGTTAACCTCTTGAAGGATCCGACTCACAGATTCGAGAAAGGGAGGTCTTACTTGGAGTTAGACCAAATATCGTGAGGCAAAGGGAATAGCTTGTACGTGATGTTGTGGTGGTTCGTCTGATATGATCTTTACGTATTCATGGGAGTTGACACGTCTTGCTAGAGGCCGCTATCAACTATTGGAACGAGTAGGAGTACTCGAACCATGTCTATGTGTACGTGAACCCATAGGGTCACACACTTAAGAGGTTTGGAACACTGAAAACTTGCTTATGAGATTGTCTCTAGTGCAAGTGGGAGATTGTTGGGAATATGCCCAAGAGACAACTGGATTCGATCCACTAGTCTTAATGGGCCACAAATGTTGTGAAGCCCATTACCAGGGGAAGGGGTGCTTTATTTATTAGTCCCATATTGCTAATGGAACATGGTGTGGAGAATTTCATCCAAATAAATAGAGACCAAACCCCTCCTGAGAAAGACACGACTTCCAAGCAATAGTTGCTCCTCTCCTCATCGTGCTCGCGAACCTAGCAGTCCGGCGCGCGACGTTTCCATCCTCGTACGTGTGGATACCTCGGAGGTGCTGCGCTTGGAGCACAAGGACGAACCGCACGTGCAGGACCAGACGGACGTAAGCAACTACACTGCACTGCCACTTCGACGCGTTCGTCTACATCGAGACGGCTTCCGCTGCAACTGCGCGTCAAGTGGTAACAATCCGTGATCTATAACTGCTGCTGTTCCTAATTTTGGGTGAACGAGTTTTGTGTGAGCGGAGAGAGGTTCAGTGGTATCGGTTGGTTTGTAGAGGAGGCCAGCGGCTTGGTCTTGTGTTGTCCCCGTGCACATGAATAGACTATGGAGATTATTCTGTAAACAAACATAAAAGGACATGTATTGGTAACCTACTATGCATGATAATAACACACCTATGCTAACAAATTACCATGGATGTGTATTGCTAACATGGACATGTAGTGCAGGAACTAAAATTAAACTTAAAAAAAAATAGTATTTATCTAAACTACACAGACCTCGCATCCAATTCAAGCGTCTCAGATCATGATGATTTGGTCTCGCGACGGATCTGAAAAACCTGTTTTTTTTTTTTGCATGAATGCACATGAGTACATGACTCATCTTAGTGGCGAACCTAGAAATCGAATGGAGCCTGGGCAAAGTCAAAGACAGCTTTTTTCCCATCTCTAGCAGAAGATGGTTGGGATCTTGGCTACTCCCAAACCATTGGCCGCACAACACACCAGCAGAGTATTACATGCCAAACAAGCTAACACTCATGGGCAAAACAAGATGAATTAATGCATATATTTTCATTTTCGTGGACAACAAAAAAAAGAAGGAAACATTAGTAGAATGAAGAGATAATAGACCATGAATTCATGTATATATTACTGAGTGATAGAATATATATATGCACACAGCAACTATAGATGATTCATAAGAACAAAGATACTAAATAGATAGCAAAGTGAACACCATCAGATTGCATGGGTGAGCTATTATTTTTACCAAAATACATGACACCAGTGGCTTGCACTCGGAAGTCAGAATGAAGGAGAAGCTGAATTTTAGAGATGAAACAAACAAGCCAAATGAAGTTCAGAGAAAAAGTACCTTCGATGAATCTTAGTGACCCTCCTCTCCCTCGATGGATCTTGCTGTCTGATTAGATTTTGCCTTCATCTTCTTTTCCATTGTCGATATGAGGTGGGCAATAATGTAAAAAAAAGGAATATTTGCCAACAATATGCTCCTAATGTGTATGGGATGAAGGACTCACACAGGACCAGCAAGCTGCACAATTCATCACTTGATCATAAACAGTACATAGATGCCAGGAGAATGGTGCACACATAGGTGCAGGTAATCAAATTTCTTATGCATAAATGTATATATCAGATTTCACCACAGACGAAGTTAACAATAAGAAAAACAAAAGGCACGGTTAAAGAAAAATCAGATATTCAAATCAGCCACTCTTCCTGAAAGGCACTTTGCAAGGATACAAATTAGGATCCAAAAGTAAATACAAATCATATTTGAGTAAGGGATTTGACCTACATACATACCCAGATCCAAAAGGAACATAAACCATGGGCTGTGGCTTGCTGCTGCCAGCCATGGACAGACCCAGCTGGCCGTGGACGGCTGGGCATGGCCAAGGGCAGGCGGAGACGAGTGGCAAGGGCGTTAAAACTCCGCGGCCTATGCATTTACATCCTCGGTGTTGTGCAGTGCAGCAAGGTTCAACAGAACTATCCAAAAAGAAAGAAGCGATCTCCATTAGAAAGACATTTTTAACCTATATATGCAGAGATACATGTAGCTAAGAGGGAAATTTTAGGGTACATACTACCTTTTTACAGTGTGTTTGTGACAGTTCGTGGCAATCGGTGTTGTGCGGTGCCGCAAGGGCAAGGTCCCAATTGACCTGTCATAAAAAAAAAGAAGATAACTTCATCAGAGAAAATCACTGAACCTACATACGTGCATGGCTAATTCAATTATCGAAGCAAAGCTTGATGTGGCCGTGGATCATATGCTGGTGGCTGTGGCTGGCCGTTTCCGTACTCCTAATGGGTCATGTAATGTAATGATGCTATCTTAAGCACATGCACAAGCCTTCTTATATACTGTTCTAATTCCCAAAGGACCAGTGCTATACTGCTATAAATGGCATGGGGTGTACGCATTTCATGGAACATGAAGAAGATGCAGAACATTGATGTCAAGAACGACCAGCTATTGAAATCAAACGTGTTTCAATCAACCAAGCTGTATGAATGAAATCATAGATGTAATAATTTGAATGCATAATTACGGGCCGCTAGAAGGGGCAGCGCAATGCCGGTATTCACGGTCAGCCTGGTCGCTGGCTTGCTGCCGTCGCCGGGAAGGTCGAACGCCCGTGGGGCTGGGGGCGTGGAAGGGAGGAGAACGTGGACAGGGGCGCGGCCGGGGTGCTGGGTGGAGGCGACCGCCGGATAAGAAGATTAACTCGGTGGTCGGTGACACAGAGGTTAGCGTCTGTAGTGTACATTAATGTGATTATGTATTTATAAAAAAATACAGTCAATGACAAGAAACTACAAAAAAATCAACTTAGAAGAAGCCTTAGACTGTCTCCAACAGAGCAGCCATCCGGCAACCCAAACCCATTTTAGGTCTTCCACAGTATTTTTCGGTAGCGAAAACGTCTCCAACGGAAGACTCAAACCAGACACCCATTTTGCCTACCGGCCTCACGGCGACCAAAACATGGCTATCTCTCTCTCCTCAATCCATTCTCGCAGCGCGGCGGTGATGTGCGTGCGGGAGGAGGGCGCAGCGGCGCCCTGGCCGGATTCCTGCTCGAGCGTCGGGGCGGCGGGATGTGGGAGGCCGGCGACGAGCGTGGCCTGCTCGGCTCGGCGGGGGTGGCGGACCAGACCTCAAGGGCGGGCAGTGGTCGGCCGGCGACGAGCGTGGCCTGCTCGGCTCGGCGGGGGTGGCGGACCAGACCTCAAGGGCGGGCAGTGGTCGGCCGGCGACGAGCGTGGCCTGCTCGGCTCGGCGGGGGTGGCGGACCAGACCTCAAGGGCGGGCAGTGGTCGGCCGGCGACGAGCGTGGCCTGCTCGGCTCGGCGGGGGTGGCGGACCAGACCTCAAGGGCGGGCAGTGGTCGGCCGGCGACGAGCGTGGCCTGCTCGGCTCGGCGGGGGTGGCGGACCAGACCTCAAGGGCGGGCAGTGGTCGGCCGGCGACGAGCGTGGCCTGCTCGGCTCGGCGTCAACTTAGAAGAAGCCTTAGACTGTCTCCAACAGAGCAGCCATCCGGCAACCCAAACCCATTTTAGGTCTTCCACAGTATTTTTCGGTAGCGAAAACGTCTCCAACGGAAGACTCAAACCAGACACCCATTTTGCCTACCGCCTCACGGCGACCAAAACATGGCTATCTCTCTCTCCTCAATCCATTCTCGCAGCGCGGCGGTGATGTGCGTGCGGGAGGAGGGCGCAGCGGCGCCCTGGCCGGATTCCTGCTCGAGCGTCGGGGCGGCGGGATGTGGGAGGCCGGCGACGAGCGTGGCCTGCTCGGCTCGGCGGGGGTGGCGGACCAGACCTCCATGGCGGGCAGTGGTCGGCCGGCGACGAGCGTGGCCTGCTCGGCTCGGCGCGGCGGTGGCGGGCGGCCGGCGACGAGCGTGGCCTGCTCGGCTCGGCGCGGCGCAGCGGGCAGCGCGCGGAGGTGAGGACGACGGGATCCGGCACCGCGGCGGCCTCCGTGCCGCCCTTGTTCACGCCGTCGCCACCAGCGCTACGGTCCTTGCGAGGGCCCTATAAGAGACAGGCGCTGCGGTCCTTGCGAGGGCCCAGCTCGACGCCCCTGAGCGCCTCCGTCGCCTCGTCGAAGGCGTCCGCGTCAGCGCTCCCGGCCGCCACCGCGGCAACGAGCCTCCTCAGACGGCGCCGCAGCGTCGCCGCCTCCTCCGCCGAGGCCACCGGGGTTGGCTTCGCCATCGCTTCCCTCGCCGGCGAGCCAAACACAGCACTGCTAGTCCTCGCGGTCGCGGTCGCGGTCGGGCTCGGGCTTGTCGGGCCGGGCGCCAGCAGGCATGGGAGCAGCGGCCGCCTCGGGGGAAGTGGAAGAGGTGGAGGGGATGAAGCGGTGGTGGAGGAGGAGGGGGGAGGGGAGAAGAAGAGGGGGAAGGCGGCCGGAGCCCGCTGGTGGAGGAGGGGGATGAGAGCTCGGGGAGGATAGATTTTGGGTGGCCTGCTTTGAGTCTTCCGTTGGAGAGGACAGATTTTAGGTCCCTGATGTTTTCACTGTGCACGACCCTTTTGACGAAATGGGTATCCTTGTTAGGTAGTATTTGTTGGAGATAGTCTTACATCTTTTAGTCGGACGAGTACAAATACGTCGCGAATCAACTGCACGTGTGTACGGATGAGAAAGAAAATCAATGGCCGTGCTTGGCTCTTGTTGGAACAAGTAGACGAAGGTTCAGCTTCAGCTTCAGCTAGGCCCATCCTAAATTATCCATCATCGTCCATCCATCCCAGAGCCTTCACTCCTATCTAATCCACTCCAGCGTCAACCCATTCCTTCGCCGCCGCGCCTATCTATCACAGAAGGTGTGGCAAAAAAAAAATGCCGTATCTAGGCAACATTATACTCTTTTTTCTCTAAGGAGCGCAAGTACCAAATCGGGGCAAACCTGCCGTGCTTCCTGGTCCGGAAAGTTTAGTGGATGAGCCCACCAGCCCACGAGATGGGCGAGTGCCAGATCTCTCTCCTCTCTCACCTCCCTCCGGCTCCCCCTCTCGCGCTCCTCCTCCAGCTCCCCCCCCCCTCTCACTCCCCCCAAACAAAGAACGCGAGTGACGCACGCGCGCGCCAGGAGAGAGGGGAGCCCCACCGCCGGCCGATGCCGCCGCGGGCCAGTCCAATCTCAGTAAATTTTCTTTCTCTTCCCCACCTCTGTTGTTTTTTAAATAAAAGAATAAAATCCAGTCTATGTATCCACAAAATGGATACATATAACCACACACTCTACTCCTCAAAATGAGGAAAACAAAACTCAAGGAGCAACTCAAATCGAGCCCTTTCTTGCACCCCCTGCTCAAGTTTTGAGGGGAAAAACACAAAAAAACGCCCTCCAACGGTCTCTCATCCCGACCCCGACGGATGAGGCGAACTCATTTTCTCCCTCTCGACTCTCAGGCTCTCATCCACCGACAGCGCCAACGGCCAGCCCTCCCGCGCCGCCACGGAGCTTTCCCGCGCCATCCTCGAAGCTTTTCGCGCGCCCTAGGTATGTCGATTTCACATCTCCAGCAAGCATGCAGTCTAGGGGAGAGGGAAAATCGACCTGTGACCTCTTGCTCCGGCGGCGGCGCTTGAGGGTGTTGATGGCGGCGGCGCTCGAGGGGTTTGACGGCGGCGGTTGCGCCGAGGTGCGCGGCGGCGACCTTCCCCGGGGCCGCGCTCGAGGTGCGAGAGAGTGACAGAGAAAGAGAGGGAGCAGAGAAAGAAGAGAGGGAGGGAATTTAGGACAGAGAGGGATGGAAAGATGCAAGAAGAGAGGGAGGTAATTTTATTGCTGATTCATTCTGATTCCTGTTGATACTTAACTGTAGGTAGTCGAAATGCAAACTTGGGTACAATTGGTGAGTGCACCTTTTATATACAGATGGAAGACGTTGCCGTTTGAATTCTAGACGTTTGAATTCTAGCCGTTGAAATATGGCCGTTTGAAATATAGCAGTTGAAAACATAGCTGCTTCAGATATAGGTGTTGGAAATATGGCCGTATCAAAAAACTCATTTCAAATCTACCAATTTAATAGATATCAGTTACAAATATTGCAAATTTGTTCGCATTAAAAATAATAATAAAATAATCATTACAATAAGTCCATAAAAAATATCTATTCAAAATATGGTCATTCGGAACATTATCGTTACAATATAACGTTTATTTAGGTATAATATGATTTGTTTGGTAGTTACATCATATCGATAAAAAAATGGATGAATGAAATATATGAGATGATATGAGAGTTCGGTTGGAGTTCACGAAGAAGCAGGGGCCTCATATGAGGATGAGAGGTCCTCATGTGGGGATATGAGGGCTCAGAGCTCGGTTGGAGTTGCCCTAAGACAAAGCAAGAAAGCTAAAAGAATAAGCTTCAATTTCCTTTCTTGTCCATGCTTCGTCCTTGCACCTTTCATATGCAGCATCAATCCGTCACATCTTTTGTCTGCTTAGAAACTTGAGATAGGGATTGTCCTGCCTATAAACTTGCCACTGAAAACCACTCGTTGATGTGCAGATACGATCAATGAAACAAAGATACCAAAATCTTCCAAGACGACACTCCACCGAGGAACACGACACATAAAAGCAATTCATGAGCTGTTCTACGGTCAGCTCTAACGGCATTGCGCTCTGGCTTCTCATCGAGGAGAGGGTCCAGCGCCGGGGCGCCTGCGCATGCAAGATGTTCACCCTTGGTTCCCAGAGGAGGAGGGTGAGGCACCCGATGGTCTTTGCGAAGAAGAGGAGGCGGCGCCCCAAGAAGGGGCAGCGGCCGTGGTGGAAGAGCTTCTTCTGGAACGATGACGAGGGCTTGGATGACTGGAGGGAGGATGACAAGTTGTTGGAGGAGATCAGCAGTGACCAAGAGCTGCCGGAGAATGAGAAGTTCGAGACTTGGAGGAGGAAAGCGGAGGCTATTGTCGAGCTGAGGGATGCTCAGCAGGATGCTATGAATGCCGAGGAGCGGTCGTGGGAGGATTGGATCAGTGGGGGCAGCACATCGCGGGGTGGAGGAGACTGGGGTGGGGATGTGGGTGTGTTGGACCAGATAACTGATGATCCTGAAGAGATAGTGAGGGATAAGGGTTTTATTGAAGTCTTTAGAGATTCTGTTGATGAAGATTATGGTGACATGTTGTTCGAAGATCGAGTTTTTATGTATGCCTCAACAAATTCGGTGCGTTCTTTACTACTTATTTGTCACTAGATATATCATAATCCACCTCCAAATAATAAGAATGGCATGTAATACTGCTCATCTTCACTGCCATACTTAGGATTTTCTCTTATGATACAGCAGTAGTTAATCTTATAGCAAAAGAACACAAACAGTTTTAACTCTACAGTCTTGTTGAGGATCCCATTTGGATGAAACAAAATAAATTGTTGTATAGTTCAGCATGCATCAAAAGATCTCTGGAACTCCTAAATGACAAAAAGACTTTATTCTTACAGGCCAAATTTCTGGCGTTACTTATTGTGGTTCCGTGGTTGATAGATTTTCTAGTCCATGACTATGTTATGATGCCCTTTCTAGAGAGGTAATTTTTATCACCTATTCCATATCATCCCTTTTTTGTCAGTGAAGTAGTGAGCACGGGTAAGAGTAACACCTTTTGCTTTTGTCGTTACATGGAACTATGTATGCTAAATGCAGAATTTGTTACATGGAACATTACCCAATAACAGGTATGTCCAGAAGGTGCCGCTTGCTGCTGAATTACTTGATGTAAGACGCAGCCAGAAGCTCCAGATGGTTAAAGACATAAAGATCGAAAAGGCAAGATACCGTCTTGAAGTAGAGATTGGTAAATCTCCACCACTTTCCGATGAGGAGGTCTGGTCAGAACTGCGGGAAAAAGCGTGAGAAGAATGCTGATTACTAGTCTTTCTTGCCAAATCATTAGTTTCATAAATGCACCATCCATCAGAATTCATAAGTCTATTTGTCCTCTGTTAATATATTATTGGAACATCATTTTCTCATCCAGTAACTGCAGTCTATTTTTTCTTATGGATTTTCGCCTCTACTTTATCAGGTTAGAGTTGAGAGATGACTTCAGATTAGAAAACCGGAAAGCTTTTGCAAATATATGGTCTGATATGGTTTATGGAATTGTCTTATTCCTTACTATCTGCTTAAACCAGAGCAAAGTGAGTATCTTTCAGAAAAGCATGTGCGTTGCATTTTATGTGCATCTTCAATAGCGTAACAATAATCTATTAGCTCTTTTCGTGGCGTGCATGCGTAACATAGTTATCTCTTTATTTAAAACGAAACTTAAATGCTTAGAAATAGATAAATTTCTATGCTACTGGGCCTATTGATTAGAAAGGAGTGCGAGTTACTTCACATTTACAATTTCAAATGACTGTAAAAGGTCAAAAGCATACTGACCAGAACTGGCACCATCTTCTTTACTTGGTACATCATATAATTCTAAGGTAGTGCTAGTGGCATATCATTTACATGTGACAAATCTAACTCAATATCAGTGGCCAAAATTTTGAAGTCGACGGCAGGCTTGTAGGATAGCATCTACTTATGGATAGAGATGTGCCATTCAGTTAGCACACCTGGCAGACATCTTTTCTGTAAAATATTGTCTTGACATCCATGAATTTGTCTCATTGAATATATAGAGATTGTTCTGTTATCATACATCTTACTCTTACTTCCTCCTACGCATTCAGGTCGCGATGCTCAAGTTCACTGGATATAAGTTGCTAAATAACATTTCAGACAGTGGGAAGGCCTTTCTTATTATTCTAATATCAGACATCCTTCTAGGGTACGTTATATGAATTGTTCTTTTCTTAAGAAGATCTATGTATGGAGTATGTTTTCGATTGCAATAATCAAATATATGCATTAATCCACCATGCTCTACGAAAGTGCTATTTCATGACACTTTCTCATCAGTAGTAATCCTGGCAAAGTAAATACATATTCCTTGCACATAATGTCATATGTACAAGTATTTCGAAGTACAGGGAACTATTTGTGATATGACTAGGTATAGTGTATCCTTTATATGTGTGCTAGAGATATCCACTTTCTTTTTTCTTAGCCATTATTTTTGTTTTCTCTCTTAAAAAAGGCTCCATATGGAAGCTGAACTTATTAAGTGCTAGATTGTTTCCTGTCAGAAGTTGGACTGTAAAAATGCTGAACTTCCAAGATAAAACTTAACTATCTCTTGGTCTTGTATTCTTGCTTTGGGAGACATATTTCTCTGTCAAACAAATAAAAAAAGCCTTGAGAGTTTTTCCGCTTGATTTTTGTTTCATGCAAGTGTAAAAACTAAAAAGAGTTTAATATTGGTTTTGTTTGCATCTTCCATTTGTTGTTAACTGTTGTTTATAGCCAATTATCTTATCCACTATATAAAAGTCCACTAGCTGCATTTTTGCAGGTACCATTCAGAGTCAGGTTGGCATACATTGGTAGAAGTTATTCTCGAGCATTACGGGCTTGAAGCTGATGAAGCTGCAGTCACATTTTTTGTTTGTTTGGTTCCGGTTGCTTTGGACGTGTTCATAAAGTTTTGGGTAGGTCTGGTTCATTCCTTTCGTCATACTAAAAGGGACATGACAATAGGTTCTTAGGGTTAAGAACCATAGTTTTTTTCTAAACCTCGTAATTATAAGAAGTTTCTGCCCTAGCTCACCATTTTAATATGTTTTCAATACATTTTAGCAACTCTAGCATTACATTTTTAATCGCATTCACAACGCTTCAATCATTTTTCTATAAAGTAAAACCCAACTTTCTTTTTTTTTGCGGGGAACAAAATTCAATTTTCTATGGATTGCTTTGTTTATTAGTTACAGCTTCTATGGATGTAAAACAGTTCCTGATACTATCTGGGTGAGTTTAGTAAAGGTTCATATCATAATTATTCTTATTTTTATTGTTCAATGTTGCAGGTATACAAATACCTTCCAAGATTATCACCCAGTGTGGGCAACATTTTGGATGAAGTAAGGCGGCACTAGAGTTAGCTCTAGGGCTCTGGTTTAATTAATTCGACGAATCTCAAGCAAAAATGTGCTTGTATTAACTTTGAATTGTTGCTACTGCCTGTTTATTTTCAGCGTTTGAACGATACTTTATTCATTATTTGCTGTTCAAGGAGAATAAAAGATGAACCTTAGTCCTTGAACAATAGGGATGCATGAAACTTAGTCCATGAACGATAGGGTGCATGAAACTTAGTCTTTGAACAATATGGATGCACATTTCTGTATATCTAATTATTGTGTTTCGCTTTTTTTGGTAAGAAATTCAACGAAGGCAATTGGCAAATTTATTTACCAATTCTGAAGGTAACAGTTGATGAAATGCCTCACATAGAACACCTGCCTGACCATATCTGAAATCGAGTTTCAGGATATTTGCCATGACCAGGAATTTGAGAAATAACATGAGCTGGTTCTTATTCTAAAACGATAATCATGTGAAAAGGTATATGTTAGTCCATTAGCGATACTCTCCAGTTGAACTCAGACAGAGATTCTGCAGCGGAGACCCTACAGGAAAATTCAGATTCTTTTGATCTATTATTTATCAGGGGCAATCAATTTTGCCTTGGAAATTCTCACATGCAGAGCTGAGTTTTATCACCTTCTGCTGTGCAAATTCGGAAGAAAGTATAGCATACATAGTGGTGAATTCGATACGCCAGTTGATTCTGTTTTTTTTTCCAAACACTTTGTGCTTAAATTAATGGCCTGCATCTTTCGCGTGATCTATAAACCTTCACGTCTAGGAGACTAGGATGTTCAGAGTCTCAAATCTGACAAAGTTGGTACTTTAGAAAGTGAAGTGTGTCGATATTGTAGGCTTCAGAAAAAGAGTCATGTAAGAGTTACAGGATTCAGAAGCTGAAGCTTCATGCAGGCGAAATGCTAAATACTCTGCGTTTCAACCTTTGTCTTTCGCGGTGTAGTTCAAGTCACAGGGATAAGCTTTGTGTGTTGAATCTGAACCAAAGCTTTTCCCTTCACAAAAGAAAAACTCCAAGCCTCGAAAAGAAACAAAATTTCAAGCAAAAAAAACATTTATTTACATGCCTCTTATTATTTATACTAGTATAAAATAAAAAGAATGAAATTGAGCTCATGCAACCTTAGGCCCCGTTTGGCAGAGCTATTCTTTGGTGAATCCAGGAGGAGCTGATTCTGTGAAGTAATTCTCTGAAATGAACTAAGAGGCTGGGAACTCAAATCTCTGAGAGAAGCGATTCTGTAGCTGAAAGTGATTCTGTTTAATTTTCTAGCATAAACTCTCAAAATCAGGATGAAGAATAACTTTACACAGGAGAAAACCATTAAACATTTTTTTCTTTATTTATTTATTTATTTACCGGTAGAGTTTTAAATAAAACATATAAATAAAACTAGAAAACAATTGAAAACACAAAAATCTCCACCCTCCTAAAACCTTGCCACAACCCGTGTCATACACAAATACGTATCGAGCATCGTACGCAGGTATACGAATACCAGAGGAACACGACTCCGAAAGGAAAGAAAGAACAAATCGGGCCTTGTTTAGATGCCAATTTGGCACCCCTAATTTGGGAGTTGGAAAACCGAGCTGCACTGTAGCATTTCGTTTGTATGTGTGAAAAATTATCCAAAAATTAATTAATTAGGCTCAAAATATTCGTCTCGCAGAGTACAACAAAACTATGCAATTAGTTTTTGATTTCATCTATATTTATTACTCCATGCATGTTATATGACATTTAGTGCATCACCCTTCAGCCCATAGGTATTCAGTAGCTGCGTCCTTATTTCCCTGGGATCTAGGAGACCCTGAGGTCACTATCGAGGCTGCCACAAATAAGGAGTCTTTATTTATTTTGCATTCTTTTAGCCGAGATGTAAAAGCCTAATCTTGTGTCAAGTCCATCATAGTCGTCATTTTGGTAGGACGAGCTGCTAAAAAGGGGAGGGGTAATGTCAGGGGAACGGGACCAGCTAGGCATGGGCCCACGGTATTGTAGCGCGGCACTGTAGCGCGTGAACAGTAAATCCGGGATCAGGATTGGTTGTTACCTGATAAGAGGGATTAGTTTCCTTAGGGGGCAAGTTGATTAGTCTTAAGGGTCAAGTCTTCTCATTTATATAAGTATGGGATTGTACCTCCTATGAATGAATCAATAAAGAAGTATTAATCTCCCAAAATCCTCCAAAGATTCTAGTCTCCCTCCATGCCGCCTTTGCACGGCCTTCCTCTCGGCAATGGTTATCCCCTAATGGACCCCGTCCATAACAATTTGAATAGGCTAAGTTTCATGTTGACGTAAATGATGCAGCAATTAAGATGGGTTGCCTTGAGATGATGAAGAAAGCAGTCCGCCAACATCGTCACAAGCTGAAGAAGGAATATTTTGATCCTTTTCCACTACATTTGGTTACAAAAACCTCTCCTGTCAAATGCATGACTAATGAACAGTGGGACAACCTTGTCCAATCATGGAAGAGTCCCAAAAGGATGGTACGTTTCTTAGTATCTTCTTTTTTCCTAGAACGTGTCATGTATAGTTTCAACTCATAGTTTAATTCTTCCTAGAAACCAAAGTATTGTATTACAGTTTCAGCTCATAGTTTAATACTCATGCAGGAGACATGTCAAGTTAACAAAGACAATCGAGCCAATATTAAGTACCATCAAACTACTGGCTCCCAGAGCTACACAGTCTTCGTTGGAAATTTTGTAAGTTTGCCTGCCTTCTTCTATTCTGTATAGCATGCTGATTTGGACGTGGATGTGATCTGGACATCATAAAAATGCTATTTTTGAACATGGATGTTTCATTTTCATGTATGTTGATGTGCAGTATATTTTTGGATGTCGATGTGCAGTATATGTTCATGTATCTTGTTGCAGTATGTGTAATTCTGTTGTCATACCTCACTTAAATGTTCCCGTACTAGTTACCACAATTAGGACAATTTGGCCGATAGGTCTAAGGCGCCAAATTTAGGTTCTGATTCGAAAGGAGTCATTTACCTGTATTTGTTATCAGTTGCGATGTTTGTTTCACTGTAGGATTTTCAGGGTAATTGACTTCTTGTTGTCTGATGGTCCTTGTTTGTGGTGTCTTTCGCTTGTTGTTTCCTCAGTAGACGATGGTCCTTGTTTGTGGTGTCTTTTGCTTGCTGTTTCCTCAGTAGATGCTCAGTTCACTATTGCAGTTCAGCCACACCTTAGCTTTGTCAGAGGTTTTGCACCAGTGTCTTGTGTAATCATTGCCCTTTGCTAGTTTGAGTCTTGCTACTGCTTGGTCTAGCTGTTTCCTCAGTAGATGCCCAGTTCACTATTGCAGTTCAGCCACACCTTAGCTTCGCTAGTTTGGGTCGTGCACGCCGGTCTTGAATGCCAGCAGCGTGCCCCGGTCAGCGTGCTTATCTCTGCTCTGTGTGCTAGGTAATTAGCTGTTGGTACGATGTTTACTGTACTGGGTGTTAAGAACGTAAGCTAGCTTGTTTATTTTATTGACACGGTGTTTGACATGATCATCTACACAATCATTATTTGACGAGAATCATGCTAATTTATGGGAGGATGTACATGTGATTGGCCCATTTGCTGCTCCGCGTCGTGCTGTGTAGCAACACTCACAAATTATTGTCATTTACATGTTTGTAGCAAGCCACTTCAGCACATACAGTACAACCTCAATTCTACATTTCACTAGCTGTTGCAGCATCCACATTATTTATTGCTTTGCCTGTGAATTTCAAAATGTAAATGCTGGGCACATGCCATTGTCAGGGGAATTACCCTGCTGCTACCACTCTGTGGTCTTCTTTTGAAGATTGTTTTAATCTGAACCACATGATCATTTACCATGTTTTTTGCTTGCTTGCCTAGACTCAAATGGAAAACAAGTTGTTTACACCAACAGAAAGTGAAGAACCTAAGACTCCTTGTGAGGTTGTAGCTGAGGTGCTTGGTGAGAACACTAGAAACAATCCGTTCCTCAGAATGTGGGGATCCAGAATAGGCAGTCTAGATCCAATGTGCAAAACATTCAAGCAGAACTGGAAGTTGAGAAGAGTGCAAATGTTGAGCTCCGATCGATCGTGGACAGTCAACGTGCACAAATGGAGGATCTGTCACTGCAAGTGAAGGAAAAAGAGGATGCAAGGATTAGGGATCGAGAGGAGATGAAAAAACAGCAAGCTGAGATGAATGCAAAGCTTGAGCTTATGCTAAGGGGTCTACAGCTGCTGGAACGAACCTACTGCTGCAATGTTTCTGATGCTGAACCTCAAGTTGTTACTATCTTCTTCTGTTGTTACCTTTATTGATGTTTCTGCTGCTGCAATGTTGTTTCTGTTGCTGCAATGTGGTCGACCAGGTTGAGCTGCTGGAACGAATCTGCTGCTGCAATGTCTCTACTGCTGAACCTCATGTTGTTATTGTCTTGTTCTGTACCTTTGCTGTTGTTTCTGCTGCTACATTAAAGTTTCTATTAATGTTCTATGATGCTGAGATGTTGAATAGATCCTGGATGTAACCTAGGTTGAGATGTTGATTTGATGCTGGATGTTACTTATGTTGAGATGGTTATGGATTTGATGAGACGTTAATTTTTTGCTGGTGGATGTAAAGAATTCGAAGAATTCTGAGGTGATGTTTTGGATTCTGTTTATATGTTGTTTGTATGTTTGAAAATGGGCTGTGTAATTGGTGAAATGTAATGGGCTGCATATTTATGATCTGTATAAATCTGACTGGATTTGGTGGGCTGATTAGGTAAACTAATTTTCATACTGGGCCAAAAGTAAATAAATTAAATGGGCCAATTTTCATTCTGGGCCAAAAAAATTAAGTGGACCATTAACAAATGGGATGTGATGGTGACGTCAGCGCCACGTCAGCAGCCACGTCATAGCCATGTCACCATCAACGTCAGCACCAGATCAGCGTCCACGTCAGCGCCACGTCAGCAGCCATGTCAGCAGCCTCGTCAGCAGCCAGGTCAGCGTCCACGTCAGCGCCACATCAACAGCCAGGTCAGCGTCCACGTCAGCATCCACATCAGCGCCACATCACTAACAATGATGACATGGTTATTCAATCTATGATATTTATTTTTGTCACTAAAAATGGGATTTGGGCTGGGCTACATGGCCTAAGGCTACTTTATGACGGTTAGGAAACGGTTAGGAAACGTCATGGATTGCTCTAGTCTGTGACGTTTTTATAGATTCGTCACGCAGATTAATCTGTGACGTTCAATACATAACGTAATCTTAAAACGTCATAAACAATGCTTTGTGACTTTTTTGAGTGATTTGTGACAAAAATGTTATGTCATAGATTACGATGTTTTTTTTACATCAGAATGGCTGCAACATTTCTCCTAATGCTGAAGCGACTCTATCCACCAAAGCTCGAACCCAGCACAGGTACACGAATCAGACCTTCAGACCAATTATTAACAAGCATCCATACCTCCTGCGCAAATACACACTCCAAGCACATGTGCGCAGCTGTTTCGGGTACGTTCTTGGTAACAAAGAGTGCATGTGGGGCAACAAGGCCAAGCCCGTTTGATCAATTTATCTGCAGTAAGGATTTTACTTTGGACCAAAAGCCACGCAAGGAACTTATGTTTCCAGCACCAAAAGATAAGCAATGTTCCAAGTCATGAAACTAAACTATTTGATGGCAGTGTTCCAGAACCATACGGTTTAAAAACGAAGTAGAAAACTTGCTTAAAAAACTTAACTATGTGTACTCAGCATATTAATAAAAAACTGATGATTGCTTATTTTTCTTTTGTCATTTTGGTAGTGCTGTTTGGTACTCGGCTGACCTTCCCCTAGCAGACCTGCTTCCAAATGATGGTGAATGTGTACAATCACAGGTAACAACCATTCTATACCCACAGGCTAATATGCAGGAAATCCAGTGACACCACTTTGTGGTTCCTCTGGAGATCAAGGAGTGACCATATATTCAACAGCAAGCATTGGTTAATCGGGCAGGTCCATTTTGCACTTTTGCAGTCAAGGCAGATACTACATCAACTGTCTTCTATAGATTTAATTTTTACTGGATCGGGTTTTATGTGTGGTTGAGAACTTGACTTCAACAGGACCAGGAGGAAATGGTTTAGGTGCCCTAATGATCCCAACACGCAGAGAAGCAAGATCATGACAAGGAATTTCTTTGATTCAGACAATGCTAAAAAGTTATCTCAACATTCTGATAATCCAAGTACTCTAACAACTAAGGGTTCTGAACGCCGGAAAATGAGGTAAAGAATGGCAAGAAATTACTTCGATTCAGATGACGAAGAAGAAATAGAGCAGCAGCAATCGATTCAGATGACAGTGAAGAAGAACTAGAGCAGCAGCAAACTCCTCAGTCAAAGCGGTCTTGAATGCAGCAGATACAATCACGCAGCAGCAGGACATGGGAGGTAACATCAGACAAATTAAAGAGAGATGATCATATCCGAACTGGAGCACGATATGCTGATGAGAGAGCTTCCAAAGGAGGAGTCTCATGCACGGTAATTTTGCATGAGAGAGAAGCAAGGCAAGTCCTCAACTGAACAACTCGATCCAGTACTGAACGGAGGGCTGCACAGCCTATATACCCCCAGGGTTGCAGTACAACACTCTTTTCACCTGAGCATGTCGATTCTCTCATGGCTAGAGGGAAGTCGCATTTGGAAGACACAAAAGTTTAATTCCAATCGAAACTTAAGAAATATATCCGAAGAGCAAGGAATTTCCAGGTAATGATATACCTCCCCCTTAACGAATGGCTCACTCCAACACACTGATGGAATTGTATGTTCATCTTGCAAAGACAGACCTGCAACTTCAGATCGAGATGGGCGGCTATCACTGCCACTAAGGCTAGTCCCAGTGGGGGATTTCATTTTTGTGTTTCCAAAAATGCCACATAAGTAAGGAGACAATAAATTTACAGATGAAATGGTTCATACAATGCAAAGTTTCATTTTGATGTTTCCTAGGCGATGCATGCAAGACACAGACTTGTTGGAAATCGTGTATACAGAGTTTCATCTAGATGAAACCCATTTCATCTCTCTCCTCATTAACTCCTTGCCACGTCATCTAAAATGCTGAGTTGACACCTTATTTAATGTGCATGAAACCTCATGAAACTTTGCACTGGGACTGGCCTAATGGAATTCTTGCTTGCATTTATCTACCTGCCATTTGGAGCAGCGCCCTTTTAAAGAAAGATGACTTCATCTTCGTCCCTATGGGTGGGGAACTAAGACAACCTCAGCAAGGCAACCAAGAACTTCGACGAGCCGCAGCAGGCCGGTGCTTGCCAAGCTTTTCTCCTGTTGATTGATGCTTTGGACAAAGTGAACCAACCGGAAGGAGGGGGAGCTCAGATCACAGGTGGTCGTCAGTCATCATCAGCATGAGTCAGTATACATCTGAAGAAAAAACTAGTTCCAGCTAGAGTCGCCCCCCTTTTTCTTTTCTTTTTTCTTTCCTAGCTTATTTTCACTCTTTTCTTTCTTTGGACAAAAAAAAGCAACTTCCTTGAAGGGGAAGGTAGGTATAGTAATTCCCAAATATGTCTTCCAGTGCATGAATGAATGAATGAATGGTCGAGCTTGCTGCATAGTATCTTTGACATGCTAGTGACCGAATGTCCGAATGTTGTTCACTCTAGTTTTAGTGCCTTTATCTTTGCGCCTGCCTTGCTTGAGGTGAGATCGAGCAGACCACGAAGATATATAATACTGTATCGCCAAGGTGAGGAGATGATGATGGTGGCAATAAGCACAGCAATGGAGGAGAGCGATCATCATGAGGGTTTATGGTAGTGGAGAGGGTGGCGAGTCCTCGCCGTGGAGGGCCGAGGTAGCCACCTTCGCCAGGGGCGGCGCCTCTTCGTAGTCGTGGCTGGCATCAATGCCGCCACTGCACCCATGGCCTTTCACTTGCACCTTGGCCGGCTGGCTTACACAAGTGATGCGATCGAGTGAAATTAAGAAGACTCGCTCTGATGTGATGGTTCTTACTTGCAAAATGAAATGAATATGCAGTGGCAGCTAGCTCAAGAAATGAGCAGACAAGGTAGGGGACGGGGAGGACTGGGCAGGCTAGCTGTGATGATCCGGCCAAAGTGTGAGGGTGCCGGTGGTATATAGCACCGCTATGTTATCTTGTGATGACTTTATCTTACTGTTACTAATTGTAGGCTAGTTTTGTAGGCTCCATGTTAATTTTCATGAAATACATTAGAGAAAAAGATAAATTTTCAAAAAATCAGAAACATCTGACTATCAATTCAGCATTCTCAAAATAATGATTGACAATAATAGCTATTGATCTAAAATAACACCATAAAACTGCATCTAAATTCCCCCGACGCCATTATAGAAAAATTAGTCTTGGATGGAGCTGACCAAATGTGATTTGGAGCCTCTCCCAGCGTTCGATCCGGTAGCCAGTGACATCTCTAGTAATTCTGGTTAATGGAAATTGATGTTTCTGATAAAAAAAAAACAAGTAATCCTTGAAAGGTATCTGCAGTGGAAACTCATGTTTGGGGCTGCGTGTTCTTGCTATCCAGCCCAATAACAAACCCGTGAGGAGGACTGCACGCCCAACACGTGGTTTGGCCCATTGTTTCCTTCTTTTCTTTCTACGGTTTTTATTTGTAGTTCTCTTCTTTCATTTCCCTAAATAAAGTATATTGTCACAATACAAAAAAAATTATATGACAGTAAAATTGAATTTTCAAATGGTTAGGGTCATTCGTCAACTCAATAGGGACGACTTATCCACACTGAAACATAGTGTTCGTGTTTCTTACTTCTAGATTATGCTCTAATAATTTCACATCACTACAATGAACATGGGATTACTTAACATAGTGACTAAGACACTAACCACTTGGCTTTCCCAGCTTATTATGTACGTAATAAGTTACAATTTCGTTGTAATAGAGTGCTCAAGATATATTGGCTTGGACATGCTGTCATCATGATTGGATAACTGGTATATTAGAATTTTTTTGACTCGTGAAGTGATCAAATAATAAAAATCCAATGTGACATATATGTCCATAACTTTTAAAATTATGGAAGCATTATAAAGTTCATCTTTGATTTATTTTGAACTCATAAATATCGTAATAATAAATAATTGTTTCATTTAAAATCCTAAAAACTTTCAATTATTGATAACTTCATTAATTATGTCTATAATACTTTAATTTTTTAAATTTTAGCAATTTGAATTTTGTTTACACAAACATTAAAAAATCTCTTGAAGTTTTTCCATAAAATATAGTAATAATATAAGAAGCTCATGTTTGAATTGATATACCAAGCTCCCATTCGTCTATCAGTTTTATAGTATCCAAATATTTATAATTATAGGCTTCTCATGATTATATTAAGTAGTTTTAATATATCAACGCATATCCAATTTTATAGTATGCTTATATTTATATTTATAAGTTTCTCTTGATTTTAGTTAGTATGGATTTATCAAAGCATATCGAATTTCATAGTATCTAAATATTTTTATTTATAAGTTTGTCCTGATTATATTAATTACTTTGGATATTAAAGCATATCCAATTTGTAGTATCAAATATTTATATTCATTAGTTTCTCTTGATTATATTAATTAGTTCAAATATATCAAAGCACATAATATCCAAATATTTATATTTATTGGTTTCTCTTGATTATATTATATAGTTTGCATATATCATAGCATATCCAGTTTTATAGTATACCTGTCTCTATATTTATAAGTTTCTCTTGATCTTGATATGTTTGGATATACCAAAGCATATCCAATTGCACAATATCAAAATACTTTTATTTATAAGCTTATCTTGATCATATTCATTAGTTATTAAAGCATATCCAATTTATAGTTTCCAAATATTTATATTTATTACTTTCTCCTGATATAGTAATTATTTAAATATATCAAAGAATATCTAGTTTTACAGTATACTTGTATTTATATTTATAAGTTTCTCTTGATTTTAATTAGTTTGGATATATAAAAGCATATCCAGTGGCACAATATCAAAAATACTTATATTTATATGCTTATTCTTATATTTATATGCTTATTCTTATATTTATATGCTTATTCTTATATTTATATGCTTATTCTTATATTTATATGCTTATATTAATTATATTAATTAGTATGGATATTAAAGCATATTCCATTTATAGTACCCAAATATTTTCTATTTATTAGTTTGTCAAGATTATATTAATTAGTCTGGATATGAAAGCATATCCAATTTATAGTATCCAAATATTTATATTTATACATTTCTCTTGATTATATTAATTAGTTTGGACATATCAAAGCATATCATGTTTTCTTGATTATGTTGATTATTAACTATCTAACGGCTTAGCCCAACCTCAATTGTCTACGATCTACATCAATTCAGCCAACCTACAAGAGGACACAGATCCGGCGCAGTGGCTATTGCCACTGCAACTTAAGACTGCACGCAACCACAGCCGTTCGATCTTGTCATACACGGACCAGATCTGATGCTGCAGTATCATACAGTGATTCCGTGAACAGTACTTCCGTAAGCAGTGCTCGTGTGAACAGTAAATGAACAGTATGCTACAGTATTTTCTCTCACACCTGCCCACTGCTTATCTTACAGTCCTACTACGCACTGCACCGGATCTGTGTCCTACTACGAAAGAGGGCCTTTAGTACACAAGCGCTCGGTCAAAGCCAAACTAGCGGTCAACAACAAGGAAAAGAAAGTTTCACCCACATCCTGACATCCATACATATCCAATGTCTTTTTGAAACCATGAGCAGCACAGTCACCCATCTCCAAACATGTGGTCCCCAACCTAACCTACGGTCCCAACATTGAAGTGCGCTCCCCACACGCAAAATATCAAGTCAAGAAATATAAGGATGCAAGTAGAATTCAAAACACTTTTCACCTAAAATATTCGTCCCCACCCTCTCACAGAGGACCCACGTGTCATGTTTTTAGGTGGGACCGCAGTTAAAATACATGTGAGGAAGAAGAAAAAACACACTTTCCAGAGACTTTAGTTCATTCTCCGCAAAACTTTTTTCACCCAACGTCCCGCGCATACCCACCTCCGGCCAGATGGGCCCCTAACTCCTCGCGTGCACACAATTATCCCGTATTGCTAATAGACAAAAGATTGAAGAGTTTTTCTCCATATAAATAAAGACCAACTAACTCGAAAAATAATGTGCCTCTAAATTTGAAAATAGCTAAAGCTATATATACAGACGTGCGTGCGCACGTGCAACCAGCTAGTATCAAGAAACTAAAGACTCAAAGAAACAATTATGACCAAAACTGTAAAAAGCTAAACAAACAAACAAAGTCATGCAAAATAAATCAAAAAAATTTATGAAAAAAATGTTTCTACCACATAAAGTTATGCAAAAAATTGAAAACAATGTTCCAAAATATAAATTTGAAAACAAGAAATCCAGAACAAAAATTATGAATATTTTAAAAAGTCATATACATAAATATTTAGAAGCAAAAATTAGCAACAATAATTACGCAAGAATATTTACGGATTAGAAATATAAAAAAGTTATAGATGAATAGTTCACGGCACAAAAACTAGTGAACAAAAAAGAAAAAGAGAGAAACGAAAGAAAGTATGGAGGCTAGAGCTCGGACGACACCTCAGGAGCTCTGGCCGCCGCGCCATTGCCCCTCGTGTGGGCCAGCACAAGAGATCCAGCCATCGCGCCCCCGCCCCACCAGCAGCCTGTTGCGTGTGCTTGGGCCTATCGCCACCTCATGTCCTCCACTGCGTGTGCTTATTTGGGAGTCTTTTACCCCTACGCCATTAAGAAAGATGTCACTTACCTGTATACCCTTAAAAAGTTTGTAGACACCTCTATACCATTCACCCAACTTTCTTTTACCTACAAGCCATTTTAGACGGAATGTGAGCTAACAGTGTCAAATGAAGGGGTAAAAGGACCATTTTGCCCTTGTTATTAAAGAAATGGTAGGAATAGGCTCGAGCAGCCCACGACGCCATTGTTGTCCGAGCAGCTTGCGCCGCCGCAGCAATCGCGCCTTCGGCTACAGCAGCCCATACCATACCGCTGCCACTTCTGCGGCTGCTCGCGCACGCCACTGCTACTGAGCACCTGTTAATCTAACAGCACCACCACCCTCTAGCTTGAGCAGCCAGCACCCCTGCCACTTCCGGAGCAGCTCGAACACGCTGCCGCTGCTCCTCCACCTCCACGCTCCACCTCTGGCTCGGTGTAACCACTGTGTGTCTCCTCCGCATGAACAGCCGCCGCATGGGGATTTCTTCCACATCTCTGACCTCGGGTGCCCGGCGCGGGCACGCCTCGCCTGGGGGCACAAAGGCCTGGGGGGGCGCGGGGGGCGCGGCTCGCCCGGCGTCGCGCGGCGGACCGGCGGAGGGGCGGCAGGGAGGGGGCGGACCGGCGACAGGGAGGCGGCGGAGAGGAGCAGCTCGCGACGGGAAAGGAGACGGTATGGTAACAGGGGTAAGATGGTCATTTCACTAGGTGGGACCCACATGTAAGAGCACCCAATCTAACAGAACATGGACGGAATGGCTTGGAGGTAAAAGAAAGTTGAGTGGATGGCATAGAGGTGTCTACAAACTTTTTAGGGGTATACAGGTAACTGACATCTTTCTTAATGGCACAGGGGTAAAAAACTCCTTATTTGGCCGCCGCGGCCTCGCCCTTCCCGCCGGCCATCGTGCCCCGGCCGTAGCAGGAGCTAGCATTGAACTAGTATCCCTCCACCAGACACTACTCCCGATGCAAGGAGGTCATCGAGCCAGTCCCCCACCTGGGCCTTGTTTGGTTTGTTTAAAAAGGAACTCCCAAATTCATTATGTAAAAAGAAGATTTCCCATCACATCAAAATATCATAACATGCATGCAGTACTAAATATAGATGAAATTAAAAACTAATTGCACAGTTTTATTGTACTCTGCGAGACGAACATTTTGAGCCTAATTAATTAATTTTTAGATAATTGTTCGCACATACAAACGAAATGCTACAGTGGCGCAATGATTACGACGTGACATCATACTCCTAAATTCACCATACCAATTTCAACATCTAAACAAGGCCTTGACGTCGGCACCCTAGGCTCACTGCGCCCTTGCCCGTGTTGGGCATCAGAGTTGTCACTAGGTGTCATCTCAGTCCGATTTGGGTTGTGTTTCTTTCCTCCTCGGAATTTTTTTCAAAAGGAATCTTGCATGCATGAAGTATTAAATGAAGTCTATTTACAAAACCCGTTTAGGGATGAGTGCAACCTTGCGCGAGGAATCTAATGAGACTAATTAATTCATGTTTTGCTACAGTAGTGCTACAGTAACCATTCTCTAATCGTGCGGTCAAAGGCCTTATTAGGTAGGTCTCGCGAAATAGTTTAATATTGTGAAGATAGTTTTATAAACTGACTTTATTTAATACGCTTAATTATTGGTCAAAGAGGGTAAAAATATTTTTCCACCCCTCAAGAAACACAGCCTTGGGAGGGAAGAAGCCAAATGAAGAAAGGGGAATGATGGAGAGAGAAGGTGAAAAGAGAAAGAGAGGTTTGAGATGTCAACCACGTGCAGCGTAGTGTGAAAGGAAAGGTGACTTCTGGTTTGAATCGACTGTGAGATCGAGAAGTGATGTGTGATGGTAATATTAGCATTGCGTCCATGGCCTTATTTAGTTCCTGGTCAAATCATCAATTTTTCAAAAATTCTCTCTCCAAACTTCACTATTCACCTATCACATCAAATCGCTGTCCTCATGCATGGAGTACTAAATGTGGGTAAATAAAAAAATGTTGCATAGTTTTGATGTACACGACGAGACGAATCTTTTAAGTCTAGTTAGGTCATGGTAAGTCAATGTTTACCACAAACAAACAAAAAGTGTTACAGTGTCAGATGTGACCTTTTCACTTTACTTTTCACCTTTTCTCCTGAACTAAACACCCCATGAAACCATGTCCGAGTAACCAACCACACATTGACTTGGATCTCAGGTTTTGGGCTGCGTGCTCGTGTTGTGCAGCCCAATAAAAGGCCCATGAGGACTACACGCTGGAAGACAAGGGGTCGTTGCTGGGTAAAACATGAAGAATAATGGTCAAAATGTTACCACATGTGTTTTTCTCCACACCCTTCCTTTTAGATTTTTGGACTACTTCTTTTGATATATGCTGTGTTAATTTTTTAAAAAAATGTATATTGTGTTTTCAAAAAACTCCATATACATTTTTTTAAAAACTTCCATAAATGTATGTTTTTTATTTTTTCCATAACACTTATGTGGAAAAGCTTTGTCTATCAACTTGAGAGGCACAACCTTAACTACCAAAGTCACAATATACTTCAAGATGATTTTCATAGTATACCTATGTGTAACATCCCGTAATTTTACATAGGAATGTTGAATGCAAAAATCCTGAATTTTAAAAATTTTGGTGAATTGAGTGCATGCAAACAAACATATAAGATTGTCTTCTATTTTGCTCCCTTTATTCCTAGACAAATTTAAATTTAAACTAAAACTTGAGTTGAAGTGCTAAGGATCAATTAGTAATGATTTGGTTTTTATTGGGCTTTGTGGTTCTTTGGTTGAGTTTGAATTCAAATCTTTGATTTCAATTCAAATTAACTAAATGCTAACTTATATAACAAAAGCTAACTAATCTATCTAACCTTCGTGGGCCTAAACTAACACCCTAACCGGCCTAACCCACTAATCCAGCTCACTAACTACCTTGGCCCGGCCTGCTAACCTTTCTAACCGCGGTCTGCCTACCTAACCTCCCAGCCGGCCCAGCCCAAGCCGCAAGCCGGCCCAGTAACTTCTCGCCGCGCCCCATCATTTCTCTTCCACCGACGAGCGGACCCCACCTGTCAGCCTTCCTTCCTTCCCCAACCACTCTCTTCTCTCACACCGGCCACCTGCACTGCTTTTCCGCCCGCGCGCGCGGAGTGCCGCCGCCGGACCAATCGCAGCACAAGGGGGGATGCGGCCCGTTGGGATGCTAACGCGTGTAAAGGCCCGGACGTCGAAGCCTCCTTGCCGTCCGTGCTCGCAAACCCTAGCCGCGACCTCCTATACATCCCCGCTACCCTGTTCTAGCCGCCGTAGCCCCCTCTAGGGTTTTCGTTTCCTCCAAGCCACCGCTGCTGCTCGGGAGAGAGAGGGAGAAGAGGAGGAGGGCAAGACCAAGAAAAAGTTGCGAGGAAAGACGGAGTCGAAGCCAGAGCGCCGCAGCACCGCGGCGCCGTCGTTCGTGGGAGCACCAAGGGGGAGCCGGACGGGAGCAAGGAGCGAGGAGCGCCGTCGTACTGCGAGTCTACTCCAAGCCGGCCACGTGCTACACCTTCGCCCTAAAGTGAGCGCCGCCTTGAATTTCCCTTTTTCCCCTATCTCCGGCCAAGTCGCTGCCGCCGCCGCGTGCTAGCCTCTGGGACCCGGCCTTCGAGCCGAGGCCGTCGTCTTCTAAAGGATCTCGTCATCGCGCCGCTTACCCTCACTGCATCCCGTTGTCGCCGCTAATAAACCCTGGCCGTCATGCCGTCGCCGCGCGCCGGGAACAACCGGGTCGTGCGCGCGCCATGGCCGCGTCGTGGACGAGTCCTGACTCCTGAGCTCTCCCCGTGTGAGTGAGCCAAGTTCGTGGACGAGGCAAATCTTGTGCCCGCGTGCTCTTTTTCGTGCGCCCAGCCTGTGCAACGGCCGTGCGGCCAGAGCCGTCGCCGCCATCCCTATTTCGTCGCCGGAGCACCGAGCCACCGTCCGCTGAGCCGAGCACCCATTTCGTGTGCGCGCGCTAAACCGCCACCAGCCGAACCCGCCGCGGGCTTTGGGATGCCAATGCCCCGCGAGCCGGGCCAAACCAAGCCTCGTCGTTGAACTCCCATCCCGCTGCCGTCGCCGCGCTGGCGCGCACCCGATCGCAGCCGGCCGAAGCCACACCACAACCCACACCAATCCCGGCAAACCGAGCCGCAGAAGATCCCACGAGCCGCATCTTGATCCCATGCACCCGGTGCACCGTGGACCTGTCTCACGGTCCATGGTGGACCGCGACCACCATTCCAAGCCGGGCCTGCTCGCTTTCGTGGGCCACCAGCCCAGTGTTGTTGGGCCGGCTCAACTCGTTGGGCCCAAAAGCCGGCCCAGCTAACCTAGCCCTTTTCCTTTTCTTTTTCTTTTCCGCGCTGACAACCAGGGCCCACATGTCATACTTGTGCAGTCACTGACCGCTGGGGCCCACTAACCATAGACCCGTTGACCAGCTGAACGTTGACCGTTAACCGGTCAACGCTGATGTCAGCAGGGCCCGCTGCTGACATTAGCAATCTGACCCCCACCTGATGACGTCATGCTGACGTTAGCAGGCCACCACGTGGCATGCCCTCGTGCTGCTATGTGTCACTGTCTGTGTTTTTCTTTTTCGGAATTTAATTAAATTGTTTCAGAAAATAATTTAAACTTCAAAAATTCATAATAATCAACTGTAGCTCAGAAAAATATGAAACCAGTTTCTATATTTTTCTAAAATCAAGACCTACGCGTTTGTGTAGAGTTTGCTATTGTTTGGGTCTTCTTGCTTCACTGTTTTGGTGTTTTGTTGCTAGTAGATCCCGTCTTTATTTTATTTCCACGATCTTAGGAGGTCCGGAGAGTCAAGAGGAGGACGTCTACTCCCCCAACAACCTCGACGAAGTAGAAGAGCAAGTCCCAGGTTCACGCCCAGTCATTCTCTGAAATACCTATTAGACATGCAACTAGTATGCTAGCGCTTTACTTACTCGTATGATGATGATATGCCTGCACTGCTATTTTCTTATCCTGTTTTCCTTGCTACCTATATGATAATGCTATGCAAGCATGTGTTGGGATGGTTGTGATTGATTTTCTTGTCGTGAGTTGGGGTGGCATGGGTGGTGTAGTGCAGCTAGGCGGTGGAGGCGAGTGATAACAACCCGATCTTTCGATCCGGGTGCTTGGGAACTGCACTCGGATAGTTCCTACGGAGTACCTGTTGCGGGTACATGGTTACTTGGATGCTTTTGAGGAGTTTGGGCAGCTATACCTGTAATGGTGCCGACTGCGGACCATTGCGGCGGATCGCTTTGATGCTGATACTCGCTTTACCGACAATTAAGGACCGCATCAGGATGCCTTTCGGAAGTGGGAATTACATTGCTCACCATCTACCCAGAATGGGGACGGTTCCAACAAGTCTATCTAGTGCGGTATCAGGACTGTTAGGAGAATCGAGTTTGATATGTGTAAGGGGGACTCGTTACGGCGTACTCTCCCTGATTTACCATTGCCCCCGACTGGCCCCGGTGGGAAGGTTTCACATCCCTGGGGCAGATGTTAGCGTGCAGATGTTTCCCGAGCCCAGGGAAGCAGGATGGTACCGTTACTTTATAGGGTCTTTGCCGTGGGCTGCGTCTCGAGCTGGGGCACCAGCTTGCAGCCCGGGTGGTTCCTGGAGTACAACCTCTGCAGAGTGTAAACTATATGTATAGCCGTGTCTACGGTCATGGACGATCTCGCATCTGATCCATCCAGATTAGCATGGGATTCTGCTTTCTTACCTTTACCTTGATCTGGGTTATGAGAGGTTGGACCAGCGTTTGCTGTTGAGACAGGTGGGGAGGGAGCTCACCTTG
Source organism: Echinochloa crus-galli (assembly GCA_900205405.1). Lineage (NCBI taxonomy): Eukaryota > Viridiplantae > Streptophyta > Magnoliopsida > Poales > Poaceae > Echinochloa > Echinochloa crus-galli. Next base: position 458,350 of record OAMR01000795.1, read on the forward strand.
TCGACTAGTGAGTGAAAGGAGTTGGTGGATGTTTAATGTGGGAACCTGTTGCGGCAGGACGAGCCCGATGTGGAAGTGAGAATGATGGTTGGTTTTGGGGAGTAGATGTGATTGTGAGGAAAGATGTTTGGAGTTGAGATGAACTTGGTTATATTGCTGCTGCGCGCATAGGAAACGTCCAGTTTATACTCCTTGAATATTTTAATACTAGTCTAGTCCATTTTAAAGCATTGCTATATATTATGGTTGGTGACGTGGACCTGTCCCATTGCCTTGGGGACAGGCTCTAGGTATACAGGAGAAGATTTAGAGTACAAGATCAACCATGGCGGGTAATGCAATTGAGGGTTGTGCGCTGCACTCAAGAATACCTGTGGAGGTGATGGCCCAAAGTACCTGAAGATTATAGCTATCCGCTGTGTAGTTGTTTTCCTTGTGTCGTTTAGCCCAGAGGGCTTGTACCATACCGCTATGTATTTATAACATGTTTAAAGGCTTTAATCAATGTATGGATGTGATTTCCACTGAAATGAGTTCTATACATGATAGTTGTTGTTCCTGTGACTATCACAAGAGTATAGGGAGTCGGATTCTTGTAATCGGGAATCCGGTTCGTTTCATTATGGTGGTCACGAACTCACGATGTGCCGAGGCATTACAGTTGAAGTATTTGTGTTGGCCGCAGGGCCATCCTATTATTATTATGATAAGATGAAAAGTGCAAGGACACGGCATCAAAGATGTTGTCAAACAACTGTCATGGACAATGCAAGAAAAGCCAAAGAAGATTAGTGAGAATGTACAGTTGTACTTCTGGGATAGATTAACTTTCGAAACAAAAAAAGATGCTTATAAGATTTGACAATATTCCTCAGTTGTCTTATATATTAGTGTATCAAAGAAATGCTACCAGTGCATTTCAGCAGGATAAATAGGTGGTCAACAGATTATTATAAAGTCTGTGGATAGGTTTTTTATTACTTTTGTACATGATTTTGGTTTAAAACCTAATAGCTATTTTAGCTATTCATTAGAAAAATTGTCACCCAGTTATACAAACTCAAGCATCAAGTGGACAAGAGTATATTAGTGACAGCACATAAAGTATCGAATTATTTAATATCAACATCATAGCACAACAAGGCAGATACTCGATTGAAATGCTGTGGATCCGGCCTCAAGTTCAGTTTATTTACATGAATGTATGTTCCTACATGATCAGCTCCGTATATAGAGAATATGTCAATGCCACGAATCTATTAGTGTTCATATACGTGATATACATGTTAAGTTCAAACAAATTTATTTAGCTTGACGCACAAACAAGTTTTAGATCAGTTGACAAATCTATTTCAAGTCAAATCAAACCTATGGAAGCAATAAAGAAGCAAAGGAACTCGAGCATGATTGATTTGGACAAGTTCCAGCTCAAAAGAGAGTGTTGGATAATCCGATGGTTTTATTTTTGTACTATGCAGATGATTGGCTAATCATACAGTGCTTAAAGTTCAAAAACTCAGTATGATTGGATTGTTTGATGGTAGCATCGGACAAAGCACTGGACGATCCAAATGTTTCCAAGTCACGAAAATATAACATCCAACATCCGATGCTGCATTGGATCGTCTGATAGTCCATGACGTGATATTTGGCATTAGAGTGACTAGATCATCCGACGATCTTGGAAGAAACGAAGCGTCAGATCATCCAACAATATACTTCATGGGGGTTTCTTTTCTATTGACTAGCTCACGTGATAGAGCCTATATATACCCCCTCATATGGGTCGTTTCACATCTTCTTGACCCCGTGAGACACCAACAACCTATTAGAGTGATGTTGGACCAAAGATTCCAAGATCAAAGCCACAAATTCATCATCTTGTGAGCTTCATAGAGAGAATCTTAGTCTTCAAATTGTTCGATTCAAGCTGGTATGCATCGTGCTTAGGGCTTAGTGCTGGTCAAGTGAGGCGGGCTCATAGGCTTGTTATTCTTGGTGGTTGACGACATATAACCGGTCTTAGTGGTTGTGGTGATCTTAGTGAGTTGGAGCCCGAAGGCCTTTGTGGCATTGTATATGGAGTGGATAATGAGCATTCTTAGTGAAGCACTTGTGTTCTTAGTGACTCAAGGATTCACATCCCTAAGTGAGAGACTCAACATGGACTAGGGGGAGCGTCAACTCCTTGAAACACCATGGGAAAAAATTCACCCATGTCCTCTCTCATTATATTCCGTATTTCATATTTGCAATTGCTTTGCTTGTTTTAACTTCATGCACGATACGGATTATGATGTATTTTGTCTTAATATGCTTAAATTTGATCACTAGGACCACATCATACTAGTGTGTTCTTAGTTTGATCCTAGCATTTTTTTCCATATTTTTTTTGAACGAACGTTTTTCTTCCATATGAAATATAGGTTAGGGCAACACTAGATTTAGGTAAAGTTTTCATAGTGCAAATCAGATTTGTCAAACTCATCACCCTTTTTGGGCCATTGATCCTTTCAGGGCATAAGGGCATCAGTAGTGCTGGTGCGAACCATAGCAGAAATCCCTTCGACATCTGATAGTGTTCGATTGCTCCAGCGTAAAAGCCGATTCGAAGAGTCCACACCTAGTGTTAAAAAAGGAGATAAAAGGAATCTTTTACTGTCGGTCTCTCTCCAGCGGCTGCAACCAAGAAGTTCATTCTCTCTCTGTCTAAGATAAAATCTAGTATTTTATTTGCTTTGGTTCGAACCGGGGAGATGGTTCGATTTTTGTCTTCTAACAACAAGGTTCGGTGCTCAGTGTGTGCTTTCGATTTAGGAGTACGACGGTTCGATTTAAGAGCACACTGGAGCTGCTCTAAGGACAATAGTTGAGAAAAAGCTTGAATCGAACATTTATGATTGTACTAGAGCCAATGCGTGCACGACTATCAGCAAAGCCTGGTTTATAAGAGTAGTTTAATAACGGGCTGTAAGCAGGGAGGGATCTACGTGGAGGATGGAGGAATGAAGAGAGAGAAGTTGCTGCTTTTGCACTAAATGCTTGTGGGTCCCATGGCCACCACACACCACGTCTACTCGCTGGGCAGCCGGCAGTCGGCGACTCCATTAGCCATGCTCTAACATACTCCGACGACGCTAAAACTCAATTAAATGGATATTGAACACAACATGGTTAGGTGGTCCCCTGATGGGGAGTTGATCCTTGTGGTGCATCACTCGAAGCTTGAAGACCCCAGTATTGTACTCGGATCATCCATCATTTGAAACGTGAGACTACTCGATCAGATCTTTTTTACTTAATTCTTCTTTGTGAATTTAAAACTAAAGTCGATCACGTAAGAATGGCTTTGTAGTTTGTACCATGCATAGGAAGGCCCCAACTAAGATCTTTTTTTACAGATAGGAACTCTTCCCAGTACATTGAAACAATTCCTGGGTTCTAATGTAAGTTGAAGGAAAACAAACAAAACATTGTTTCACAAAAAAGCATTGTTGAAAAAAAGGGAAAACGAATTTCAGATGGCTAAAATGAAGAAAAATTCAAGATGACATCTAGGGTTTTTTTTATTTCATGTAATAACATAGAAAATGAGAGGAGCATCATGGTAGGACACACATATAGTCGCCTCTAAAGAAGTCCATCTTTGATATGTTCTGAACTCATAAACATCGAAAAACAAAATAATTGTTTGACTTTAAATTCAAAAAAACTAAATTGTTGAAAACTTCACCAATCATGTCTAGTAATACTTTTTTTTTGAATTTTAAGATCTAATTCTGTTTACACAGACATTTAAGAATATCCTGAAGTTCTTCCAAAAATACTGTAGTAATAAAATAAGAATATCCCGTTTATATATTTAAATTAATAATATAAGAAACTCCTGCTACTAATTCTTCCGCACAGGAACAAAGTATAGCTGAGACCCCTAGTACAAGCAACCAATACAAGACTTACCCCTTCTCCATCCGTTTCCCCCAAAAACCTCTGAGACGTAAAGCATCCTTGCCTCTCCCGCCATGTCTGACGTCTCGCTCCTCTCATATTTATCCCATCACCTTGTCTCTCCGTCTTCCCCAATCCCCATCGAGCTGAGCAACCGCTAGTCCTTCACCGTTCAGTAATGGCGTCCTCGCCCTCCTCCTACGCTTCCGCCTCTTCCTCTGACGAAGCCACAACGAGCAGCGACGGCTCGGCAGTGCAGACCTCCAAGTACTCGAGGCGAGCCAGCCTCCGCTCCGTCGTTGGCCGCCCCGACGGCGGCCTTGGGCTCGCCGGCAAGCGCACCGTGGTTGGTGGCTGGGTGAAGTCCTCCGACGCCGTCAGGGCGAAGCGCGGCGAGCCCGTGTCGTCGCCGGCGACGGAGGCCACGGGCCTGACGTGCACGGAGGTGCTCATGTCAAGAGTGCCGCTCATCCGCTGCATCGCCAAGCTGATCGGAGGCGCCGCCGCCGTTGACAAGGCCTCTTCTTCTTTCTCCTACAAGCTGGCTCTTGTGCGCATCAACGATGGTTCCTGCGTGCCCGATCTTCAGGTTCTTAATCGATCCAATATATCAGATCCCTCTCTCTTTATAAATATATAATTACTGCAAAATGTGGGAATTGATGAGATGCTTCTTTAATTTTCTATATCAATTCAGATAGTAGTGGATTCTTCTCTGTGTCCCCTTGAACAAGTTACTGCGATCGGGGCTTGTGTGTTGGTCGAAGGCAAGGTAGAGGTTGTGGAAGGAAGAAGCGAACATCATGTTGTCGAGCTCAGAGTGGACAAAGTTCTGCACATTGGAGCTGCCAACATTGACAAGTATCCTCTGTCAAATAATGTCGAGTTGCCTCCTGACGAACTTATCAGGGACTACCCGCAGCTCGCTACTCGAACAGCTACGGTATGCGGTAAACTTGTGATTTCATTGATATGATACTGAACTGATCGACATTGATCAACTTTATCAGTCATCACAATCCCATTTCACTTGAGTCTCTACGATCTCCGAAAACAATATTTACATTGGTACTTTCAAGTTATTCCTGCAGGTGGCTTCAGTTGCTCGTATACGAAGTGAAATGGTCCATGCTGCGCATACCTTCTTCCAAACCAATGGGTTCTTCCATGTGAATACCCCCATTATAACAACCAATGTTGCAGGAGACCGAAGCAAAATGTTCCGTGTAATGCGACCGATGATTAAACCAGATAACAGGGCCATCACACCTGGAGTTGTGAGGGCTTCTATCGTGGCAAAGACGAAGCAAATTGAAGCACTGAAACGAAGCGAGAGCAACAAGGAAGCGCTGGAAGCTGCGGAACTGGACCTTCAGAGGGCGAATGAGCTAGCGCGACAACTAGAACAGCAAGGAAATGCAGACTTTTCCGATAACTTCTTTCAGCATCCAGCCTATCTTTCACCTGATCACACACTTCATCTTGAGACCTATGCTTGTGCGCTAAGCAGCGTCTACACATTCAGCCCAGTGTTCCAGGCTGAACCTGTTGAAAGCTTGGAGCCTCACAAGAACTCGGGCGAGAGGTGGACCATCAATGCAGAGCTTGCCTTTGCGGAACTTGACGTATGGATCAGATTTCAGTATTTCACATTCACAAACACCTGTATATTGTTCAGAACTTGAGGCCACCTTCCATTTCAGGACGCAATCTCCTGCGCCAAGGATTGTCTGATGTGGCTTTTAAGCACAGTATCTAAGAACTGTTCAGATGAGCTCAAGTTTCTATCAAATGGGGCAAATAAAGGAATTTGTTTCCATATCGAATCTGCAGTGTCCAGCCCCTGGGAAAGGATTACCTACAATCAAGCTGTGAATATCCTTCTTCAGGTATTTTCTGTACTGAAGCTATACCTACAGACTACTGTTACAGTCTAACTCTTTACTCTGATGTACTCACGTAAGCATCACAAGAGATGTTACTTATGATCGCCAGGTCAAAGATAAATCATTTGTAGCCAAAGTAGAGTTGGGCATGCCACTTTCACTTGAACATATGAGGTATTAGCATAGTTTCTTTTGGCTGAAGGTAGCGCCATTTTCTAAGTTCTGTAAATTTGCTTTTCACGGGAAAAATATTGGCAGTTATCTAGTTGATGATTACTACAAGAAGCCAGTGATCATATATGAGTATCCCAAGCAACTGAAGCCATTTTATGCACGTCTCATGGAAGATGGGACGAAAGTATCTGCGTTTGACATTGTTGTGCCAAAGGTGAGCAAAACAGTTCTAAGAAAGGGAAAAGAAAAGAAGTTACAGTTTATCTCTGGCATCAAAGTTTTCACATCAAGTGATAAGTATTGTTCTGCTATCTTTTCAGGTTGGTATTGTAGCTTGCGGAACTCAAAAGGAGGAAAGGATGGATAAGTTAACAGCCAGGTACTATGTCAGTCTGAATCGCCCACGAATGAAAAATGAATGGATAACTAGGACATGGGGAATAACAGAAAATGTTTACGCACTCAGCTAGCAAACCCAGAACAATAAATAAAGTTTTCTTAAAATTTTCCAGACTTTTTCTAGAGTTTCTTTACTTTCTACTGTACATGAACTTAGATGGCAAATAAGGCTGTAAAAAATCATAAATTCAATGAAATAAAATCTATAATATTTTTATAAAAGATGATGAATTGATAAGAAAGGGGAAAATATTTGTTTCATTCTTAATCGTGGCATAAACTAAGATCAATCTCATAGTCACACCCTTCTGAACTGCAGGCTTGATGACTTAAGGCTTCCACATGATCAACTGGAATGGTATCTGGATATCCGCAGCCGCAGGTATGGCACCGTAAAGCACTCTGGCTTCAGCATGGACATGGAGCAAGTCATCTTGATGGCCACTGATCTCAATAAATACGATATATCAAACCGTTCTAAAGAACCAAAGGCGATGTAAAATGCTAATTAAGATATAAAGTTAGATATGTATTGGTGCGTGGGAGGATAGTGAAATTTGAACCATGATCTGCATACTGCTGTAAATGTATCTTATCTCATGACTCTGTTCTTACGGGGTTCCAAATATACTGGAACAGTACGAAGTATTTTATGCTCTGAAGATGCATGCACATAAATGTTACTAGGTGATATTGGTGCGATGCAGCGGGAACTTTTTTCAAATTTTAAGGTAAAATTTGAAAATAAAAACACTATGATGATTGCATGACTATATTCTTTTGCAACAATATTATACATGATTTTAAGATGAAATTTGAAAGTAGAATGTTAAGGTGATTGTATGACAATATTTTTTTTTGCAAACGATATTATACATGAAAACATATTCATTTTTTGAGAGATGACGGCTCTTAAATAATTGATCATTCATGTATATCTAATGTGGGAATTTTATAGCATTGTACTCGTAAAGACAAATAAATTTGATGTACGGTTGATATTAGTCACAGAAAATCGGTGGAAGACATAAATAGATGATAGTGGATGGTGACATTCCGTGACATGGATAGCTTGCATGTTAAGAGAAATAAAGTTTTATAATTTTTAGTGGAGGCCATCTATATAGTTTATATAGATTCTCAGAAAGCTACACAAGCTTCCCTGTGCTTCTATTATTGTTACTCTCATGTCTTATATATCATGCAATGTCTTTTGAGCTATTATCCTCCTCTTCGTGTTTCCACCTTCCGACCATGCATATTGTGGTTTTATGTTGGGCCATGATAATGTATCAAAGTCATATTTATCATGATGTAGTTGAATATGCCAAAGTTGTCATGATGATAAGCAGACAAATGAAATCTAGGAAAAATCCCCCCCCCCAACTCAGAACAAAAATCATCCAATGTTCCTAAAAAACTCGACCATGGTGGGGGACTCCCACCAGGCTTTGTTCCAAGAAGGTGTCGTACTTCGAACCCAGGTCGGGATAGGAGTTTCAGTGACTCCCGGAGTTCAATGCTCTAACCGGTCCACTGCGAGGAGCTCGGCTCATCCAATGTTCCTGTAGAGATAATAACTGGTGGAAGTGAAGTGCTACAACATATTTAAACAGAATAATTGTTTCCAATAAATTAATGCGGACAAAAGTGATACCCAATGCACAGAAGTTAAATGTGGAAGTATATATGCCAGCATGAGTAATTGAGTATAAACCAGTTTAATGTCTGTGTATGGCTGAGTTAAACTTGTCTTGCAGAACCCCCTCGCCCAATGCTACCCAAATGAAAACTCTGCGATGCAGTGGCTAAACATTTAGAGTAAGCAAGATAGATAATTTCCATAGGTTTTACGAAACTTTCAGCACATGATTATTAGCTGGAATTCTACTTGAGGAGAAAACAGTAGAAACTGGCACAAAATGATCTTATGAACAAAACTTAATGTAATTACTTTTGCTACTAGTCAAACATGTTATTAGGATTTATTTAATTTCCAAATGGGTTGAGCATATATCAGATATAAGATCTGAATAACCATGAAATGTAAATAAAGAAACGAAAAACTAATAGAGAGAAAATACCAATGCTTACGATCTACTTGTGTTACACAAGGAAAAAATTGATTAATAGAGTACAATGATGTGGTGTTATTCATGGTGAGAGGATCTTGGAACTTGCCTAGAGGAGAGGATGGTTGAATAGGCATTTCTGAAAATTTCTTAAAAAAAACTTGCAGAGGACTAATACAGGCCAAACAATCCAGTTGCTGTGTTTAGACTACCCAACTTCAAACCGGATGAACCAAGAGAACGTGAAAACAAAAATTTAGAAACTATGCACCTATCAATTTTAAATTACTATCTAGTTACTAAGGTTCAGCAATGATGTAGGGAATCTTTTCAAAGGATCACCTCCACCACACAATTATATCGGAGGAAATTGACCACAAGTAATAATGAGCACCACATGCATTGAGATCAAAGAACCACTAGGAGAGATAATGAATTATTTCCCAAACTTTGGATCCACCAAGGACAACACGATTCCCTTGAGGAGGTACTGAAGAGCTAGGTCTTCAACCCTTTCCTCACTGAAGAAACCATAAAGATCAAGCTTGAGTTTTCTTATTCAAGTCCCCGGCGCACCATATATAGAAGTTTAGCACATATGGGTGATACCTAGCCATTTAGGAGCTAGGCTTCTCCAAAAGTAATAATTGCAGGGTTGAAAGGCTTGACGAAGATCTTCAATGCTCAAAGATGGAATATGAACTCAAAAGCTTGCTATTAATCTTACAATCCCTCACACACACTCTTCAAACTTCACAAGGATTAGCTCTAGGGAGTGGGGAGGGAACACTAGATGGATTTCAAATCATGTGTGTGTATCAGTACGTGTAACAGCAAAGAGGGAGGTGAAAGTGTATTTATACCATGACACAAAATATAATAGTTGCTTTGATGACTCAGTGAATACCGAAGCATTCAGTTAAGACAAATGATCCAAAGATCACTGAAGAGGTTCACACCTTATCAAAGACGACAGATCTCAAATGGTCCAAAACTAGTCGGAGCATCCAAGCATTCATACTAAATCTAGACAGAGATCTTTCACTGGAGGAGACCTCGAAGCATCCCTTGACGGATACTGCATCTGGAATCATTAGAGAAAAATAGCACTTCATATTGCTTGTGTAATGACTTTTATCTCTCAAGTTTAGTTAGTAAGGCACTTTGAAGATTGAGATCATCCCATGTCATTCTTATATACATCCCCGTGATAGTACATCATATCATACTCAAACTCAAATGGGAGATAAATGAAATTAAATCCTAGCTAATACTAATTTCATATACTGCTTCTTTCCATTTCTTGAGGTCATTGATCACCCATTTATTTTCCATGGGTCTAGAACCTGCTCATAACTTGATAAAGATGTTAATAACCAAAATCTACTTAGGGGTGTCTAGATGCAATTTCACATGGACCATCAAATTGATGAACATGACATTTCCAATTGTATGATCCATCACCAATTCATAAGCCACTTCAATATATGATTCAGCACTAATTGTATCATTTCCATTGCTTTACTAGATAAGGCTTGATTAATGCTCAGATACCAAACCAAGATATTAGATTCATTACCCTAGTAAAGTTCATCGGCTACAAAACTACCTTGCCCTTCTCCTTGGTTAGTACCTCATCACTAGCCATCCAGCTTGATCCTTTCATCCTATCGCCAGTTTAATTTTAGCTTATCTTTGCATCATCATGATACCACTTTCATATCCATATCCTCACATAAACCATGATGTGTCCAATATGATTTTCTATGTTAATTTTTATCTATTTACTTGTCTATAAGCTTTCCTACATACGACACCATTTGCTAACCATAGAATCAATTCTCTTCCTTTTGCAACCATAGCTTAAGGACCAAGTGCAAAGAAATCTTAATTTCTCCGAATAAATTATTCCACTTCCCTTTGGCAAGCTTCTTCTAGATGAAACCAATCAATACACATATATTCTTGTCTCCTTTGTCATTTTCATTGCCATTGTTCACTTTAGTAGCATGGGATCACATATACTTGCTTTCTTTTATATCATCATAAACCAATAAAGTATGGATATTCTTATCAACAAATGTATCGCATGAATATACATAAGAATAAATACCCGCTCATATACTTTTTAGCAAACAAGTTAGTCCATTAATCATGTTGTCATACAAGTCACCAAAATACATAAGTGCCTAGATGCACTTTCAAAATTAAAATTTCTTAACAAGGATCATGAAGAGATCAATGCTAAATTTGAGAGCATTGCTAATTAACCAAATAATTTTTTAGAGTAATATTTCCCTCTTGCTATTTCTATCTCTAAGGTATATGTTTTAACTTATTGCATTGATTTGATTGATGAAACTTGCTCAATGCTGTCCAAGGAATGTTGTTGTAGAATCATGTGATGCTCACATTGTCAAGGACAATAATGAGCTCGGTCAAGTAGCGAAAAGGCTCATGAAGTAATTTGAAAAATTGAAGGATAAGACCATCGACCTTCTCCAGATAGCCATGAATACATGGCAAAGCTTATGAAGGGAGCAACTGCAACATGCTTCGATCTCCATCAAGAAGTCCACAAAGTTCTTCAACTGCAAGAAAGTCACGAAGAAATGTATGAAGGATGAGAGGAAGAAGATGAATTTCACCATCAAGAGCTCCCTCATCTACACCAAGCCCAACCACAAGAATAAGAATGGGGTAGAACCGGCCCTTATGGGTGCCCAAGAAAGTCATGACTAGCATGAAGAGGACTCAAGTGGTTTGGATTCCATAGGATACTTGAAGCCCAAGGGTAGAAAATGGGGGTGGGGGATTTGGAAACTTGGCTCAAGAAAAGAGGTTCGATCAAACAAACCAAGTTAGTAAGATTTGGACATTTCCTGCCTAATTCGTCCATACAAAGGCAAAAAAGGAAATGGTAACTAGAGTTTAATTTAAGAATCATATAGAACAACCATTTCCATGTCTAGGATTGCATATGCATATCTTGATTTGCTGCGATGTGTTGATTATTTTATGGTAGATTGCTTTTGCCACTAACTGTAACCCAAGTATGATATTGTAAGCATCCAAGCAAGTGTAAGTTGTTCAATTGGTCAATTTCACAAATTTGTACTTACTTTGATTGCATTGTCATCAATCACAAAAAAAGAGAAAATTGTAGTGAAAATGGTCTCACTAGGCCATTGTTTATAATTTTGGTGATCTAATAATAATATAATCAATTGGAATAATAATAATAATAATGATAATGATAATAATAGTAATAATAATAACAACATGTTTGTCAAGTGTGTAACTTTAATTGTACGATTTCTTTGGTTCCAAGCATTAAACCAAGTTAGAGAAAAATTGAGAAAAACTTCAATAGGAAGAAGCTAGGACAACGATATTGATTTTACATAGATAATCTTTCAAAGATCTTGACAAGTTTTCCATAGAGTACAAGATTATCAAAATCGGAGTCTGAAACAAAAAAGTTAAGCTCAAAATATGAAGTGATGGATTGTCTACTAAAAATATGCATGACAGATCATATGATGTATACAACTACATATGCATCTTTGTATTGGAGTATTACGATGTTCACAAGGCATAATACATGCTGTACAGTACAACGTTCATAAAAATTCACACTCCATTGTATTGGAGTGAAAATCAAGTCCGATCCAAGTGAAGGTGTTATGGTGTACATGGCTCACTATATGGTGATCAAAAGTTCTACATGTCATACTTGATACTTTGCCATATCAACTACACAGAGAAGAGTTTGACTTGGTGTATATAAAGTTATACATGCCATACTATACACTGTACTGTTGATAATAGGCAATGCAAATCAAGTCCAAGTGAGTTGCACACACTAAATTATTAAACAATGAAGTTTTCTACATGTTGCACTATATTCGAATCATAGGGAACCTAGAAAGGTTGCACTAATCACTAATCATACTATATGGAGATGGAAAATATACATGCTGTACTATCATATAGGATAACAGGGCATGTAGAAACTATTGGAGCAAATGACTACTTTGAACAAAGGGATTGAGATAATCATCCAGGGCAATTATCACATGATTAACAAATGATTGGGTTAATCATACAAAGGGATTGGGTCCATCATGTGGTGATAAGCATCGTTAGTTTGTTACATTCATTATATTTCAATATAGAACTATATGAAAATACACAGGATCATATGTTTTTTTTAGTTTTTGAGAAATACAGTACCAACTCAAATTCGCATATGCATGCATAACACCACACACAAGCACAAATAGCACCTATAAATACCTCTGGCAGACAAGGCTGCAAGATCAAGAGATTATATTGATGAAATCAGCACATGCAGCAATTATTTATGTTAATTTTTATCTATTTACTTGTCTATAAGCTTTCCTACATACGACACCATTTGCTAACCATAGAATCAATTCTCTTCCTTTTGCAACCATAGCTTAAGGACCAAGTGCAAAGAAATCTTAATTTCTCCGAATAAATTATTCCACTTCCCTTTGGCAAGCTTCTTCTAGATGAAACCAATCAATACACATATATTCTTGTCTCCTTTGTCATTTTCATTGCCATTGTTCACTTTAGTAGCATGGGATCACATATACTTGCTTTCTTTTATATCATCATAAACCAATAAAGTGAACAGTTGCCTCAAATAGTTTCATATCTTAAACTCTGAGCAGCCTCTCTCCCCTCGGCATAAGATGGCTGGACCATCTGCAGCGGTATCTATACTGTTTGTATTTATTTATTTATGGAATGTCTTTATTTATTTTAGTTTTTCGGTGTGAATTATTATTGTTTTGAAACTTCCCTGCATATATTGTTATATAACAGAGGGCTTGTTTCTATTTTGTACAGGCGGAGACATTCAACTGTCAGTATTGCGGCCGCCCGTTCAACTCCAAAAGAGCGCGCGGTGGCCACCTGAAGGTCCACCGCCGCCGTGCTTCGCAGCAGGCTGGCGGCTTGGTACAGCCGCCGACAGCTGCAATGCCACCCCTACAGCAGGGATCAAATGCTAGCCAGTCAATGGCTCTAATTCTTTATCAGCCAGTCCCACAGATGGGACGGTTAGCACTGCCTGAGGCCAATAGTACCAGCACGCTGGTTACAGTCCCAGTGCATCAACAGTTGGCTGTGGCACCGAGGCTGAGAAATGCTGATCTCGAGTGCACGCCTGAAGTTTTCTTCCGCTGTTGCTGTGGTGTAACTGAAAAGATCCCACAGACTAAACAAGAGCTCTTGGAACGTGGGACCTACGAGGGAGGCCGCTTTACCCTGTATGTTCATGTGTTACTCGCCAGTGTTTATAAGTGCATAATAAGTAAATCCTCATGTTTTCTTGCTTAACAGTAAATTTTATGAATGCAATTGTGTGACGCAGGAATCATCGCCACCAGCATGACCCCTCTGAGGAGATTCGGCCTCTTGACTTGTTTCCACCAGCTGAAGTTGCTGCCGAAGAAAATTCTGTGGATGGCGGTGAGGGAAGTGGGCAGAACATTGATCTGAACCTTCGCCTCTGAGCTCACACATTCTTATGGATCGTTCGCGGTGGTGCAACCATGAGAGTGATGGTGTCAATTTCACATATGCATGGGCATGAGCAGTTGAGCACTGAAATGCTGTGTCCACATGTCTATCTATCTTGTTTGATTTTCGTTAGGTTTATTATGTTTGTGGGGAATCGTGGACTTTATTTGTTACAATTTCGTGCTGCCTAATGTGGTTTACAACCAGACGTTTCAGTATTTGGTTTGTTTCAACCATGCCTATTATATTACTTAATCTTTTCTTGTTAGCAGTGGTCATCATCTAATATTATATTCTTAAGGCATATCTTGTTACATACAGTTTTCTGAGATATTTTAGAATTCTTTACTCCTCGAAATTGTTATAATTAACAAATATGTATCTGGTTCCTGCATCTTGGAAGTCATTTGAAATCAAAACTTGCTGCAGGCCGGTGCTTATTACAATTATTTTGGCATCAGATCGATAATTCATGGGTACGACATGCCACATAAGAATGCCTCTTTGTAACATTTTCCCCCACAATTATTTGCTGTATTGAATTAATATTGTTTAACAAGTATGAGTGTAATTTTATGGTTTCTAGAATTCCTTCTAGCATCCATACCTTACCTGCAAATAGTAGGAAGGACCTACAGGCTGCAGCTATATATGGCAAAGGGAATATCAGTCATGAGTTTAGTTTGCCAGTGACATATGGATGCATTTCAGTTGGCTAAAACGTGTGCAACCAGAATGCTGGGATAGGCATAGGAAAATCAGTGAGCGATATCAGCATCCTTGTTTACAACTAGTGCTTGAAGATTTAAATGGAGGAAATCAGCAATATGGTGTATAGTATACACATAAATAATGCTCTTGGATATGAGATGAGCACACAATGAAACAATTCAGTACCAAATGAGCATTTGTAAGATGTCTACAGGGGTACAATAAAACACCGCTCTTAGGGCCACTTTCGTAGGGCTCGTATGACCGATTCTTCCTACAATATGGAGAAGCTCTACCACACGCCCAATTTGACCACCTCACCGTAACTAAGCATATATGTTGTCACAAACTGATTGTGCACCTTCATGAGGCTACATCATTTCCATCTCCTCAACATGTAATACTTCACATTCTCTCCAGACCAGCGCATTATGGCATTCTCTTGGACCCATCTTCCCTTCATATTGTTTCTTGTCTATTGCAAAAACTACGGAAAATATTAGACACCCATAGCACAATCTATATCTGAGATTGATAACTCTTTGGAACTATAGTTAATACCGTAAGTTAATCATGTCATTTTATTGAATCATTTCCATTTGCTGCTTAATGAAAAAGCATGAGCAGTAATAAACTTTTTTCCGACACGGAGCAGGTAATAAACTTTAAAGAATTAAAAGGTATCATTTACTAAGTGTACCCTCTTGACAGTAATAAGACAATAATGCAACAACAGTTCTGATTCTTACCAAGATCTTGATCCTTACATTGTTGCTCTTGATTTGCTAGCTCGGATAAAAATATTTTGTATTTACAAAACCTAGTTACCATAATCAATCTATCCCCGCAATATTCAGGTATAAGTTAGTAGATAAATGCTCAAAGAAGATTCATATCATCGTTACATATATTAACCATATTGTGTGCACTAAGGTGAAGATTGGTCTATATATAGTTCTTAATAGGATATTACCCTTAACCGTGTATGGTTTTCAAGTTACTCTTGGCCATTGGAGTCCAAGCTTGGAATAATAAACACACTTGTAATTCGGAATTTCCCATTCAGTGTGTTCAAAATGTGCATATCATAGATGTCAGTTCTGGCTGGCAACAGATCTGATCTTGGAAATGGAAACGCTGTCAACAGATTAAAGACCTTAGAAAAGTGAACGGGAGTCTCTTATGCAAGTGGTGGTCGAAACTTGAATATATGAATAAGATATTTGTCTAAGAGAGGCAATGTAGCAAATTGCGGGCTATAGAATTTAGGGGAGTACTTCTAAAAAAGCTATAGGGGCTGTAGCGCAGCTATAGAGAAAGCTATGTATTTAGCGGTATGTGAAAAACTATCAAAATTTTGCCCTAAAAATTACCAATTTTATGATTTTCAGCTCATATTTTGTAAGTACATGCAAACACTAGCGAATACGTAAGAAAATGAGCCGCATTCACAAGATATATCATAAATCGTACCTTGTTGTTCATAAATCACAAGTATATAAGTTCATAAGTCAAACATAGCAGTGTTAGCGGAGCTATGAATTTAGCGGGGCTATTTCATGATATAGCACAGTTAGCGGCATTAGCGGTAATATTTGCAATATCGTAGCGGCATTTGTCTCTGTATAAGAGACAGGCATCATGCT
>OAMR01000795.1:475824-489325 GCA_900205405.1 Echinochloa crus-galli
CCAAATGAGCATTTGTAGGATGTGGACAGTGTACAATAAAACACTCAATTTGGACCGCTCTTAGAGCCACTTTCGTAGGGCTCTACGACCGATTCTTCCTACAATCTGGAGAAGCTCTACCACACGCCCAATTTGACCACCTCTCCCTTAAGCATGTATGTTGTCATGAACTGACTGTGCACCTTCATGAGGCTACATCATTTCCATCTCCTCAACATGTAATCTTTACATTCTCTCCTGACCAACACATTATGGCGTTCTCTTGGACCCATCTTCCCTTCATATTGTTTCTTGTCTATTGCAAAAACTAGGGAAAATATTAGACACCCCATAGCACAATTTATATTTGAGATTGATAACTCTTTGGAGCCCTAATTAATAAGTTAATCTTGTCATTTTATTGAATCATTTCCATTTGCTGCTTAATGAAAAAGCATGAGCAGTAATAAACTTTTTTCCGACACGGAGCAGGTAATAAACTTTAAAGAATTAAAAGGTATCATTTACTAAGTGTACCCTCTTGACAGTAATAAGACAATAATGCAACAACAGTTCTGATTCTTACCAAGATCTTGATCCTTACATTGTTGCTCTTGATTTGCTAGCTCGGATAAAAATATTTTGTATTTACAAAACCTAGTTACCATAATCAATCTATCCCCGCAATATTCAGGTATAAGTTAGTAGATAAATGCTCAAAGAAGATTCATATCATCGTTACATATATTAACCATATTGTGTGCACTAAGGTGAAGATTGGTCTATATATAGTTCTTAATAGGATATTACCCTTAACCGTGTATGGTTTTCAAGTTACTCTTGGCCATTGGAGTCCAAGCTTGGAATAATAAACACACTTGTAATTCGGAATTTCCCATTCAGTGTGTTCAAAATGTGCATATCATAGATGTCAGTTCTGGCTGGCAACAGATCTGATCTTGGAAATGGAAACGCTGTCAACAGATTAAAGACCTTAGAAAAGTGAACGGGAGTCTCTTATGCAAGTGGTGGTCGAAACTTGAATATATGAATAAGATATTTGTCTAAGAGAGGCAATGTAGCAAATTGCGGGCTATAGAATTTAGGGGAGTACTTCTAAAAAAGCTATAGGGGCTATAGCGCAGGTATAGCGGAAGCTATAGCATTTAGCGGTATACGAAAACTATGAAAAATTAGCCCTAAACATTACCAAATTTATGATTTCCAGCTTATATTTTGTAAGTACATGCAAATACTAGTGAATACATAAGGAAATGAGTCGTAATTCACAAGATATATCATAAATTGTACCTTGTTGTTCATAAATCACAAGTATATAAGTTCATAAGTCAAACATAGCAGTGTTAGCGGAGCTATGAATTTAGCGGGGCTATTTCATGATATAGCACAGTTAGCGGCATTAGCGGTAATATTTGCAATATCGTAGCGGCATTTGTCTCAAAAAGGACATAAACAAATTCCATCCTCATGTAGAAAATTTGTCGCACCCCCTGTCATATTTTTGCAACAAATTGGATGGAATACAAATTTGTTGCAACTTCCATTCAACAGGAATCCTCCCAGGCAGGTTGTAGCCTCGTGGTATCACTACTACAGAAAGTGACATCATAAACGGCAGCATCACAAACGGTTTTGAAAAACTGTTTGTGATACCCCCATCACAAACGGTTTTGGTAAAACCGTTTGTGATGAGGGGCATCACAAACGGTTCTAATACGAACCGTTTGTGATGTTTGTGATGTTGTTCTAATACTCCTACATACGTGCTCCTCTACAGACCTGGTAGACGGGAGGCTTGCTAGTGCAGGCAGCTGGCAGCGCCAGCGATCATGAAACAGGCGTCCACCATCGTCGGTCATCACCACAAGATGGAATCAAGCAAAAACTGAGGGTTTGATCAAGTTCAGGAAAAAATGATGAGGTTTTCCGGTCTAGGAAAGAGGTTCCCCATTATAATGTGGCAGAAACGAAAAATGGGACCACTGTTGGAGAAAAGAGTGTTTTCCATGCCCAATATTTTATTAGCAAAAGTCCCAATCCCATACTATTGGGGGCAAAAATATTGGACATTCTTGAAGATGTTCACAAATGGCGACACGCCGTTCTTATGGAGCTTCTTTCTTCCTCCTTCTGGAGGACAGCCCATGACCGTATCCAGTGAGTACCCCTGAAAAGGACGACCTGCAATGGAGAATACAAACATGATTTGTCAAAAACTATATCGTTTCGGCTTAACCATATGACCCATCACAAGGTGCCTGCTGCTACCAGAAATTTTCCTTTTGTCATCTTATAAAAACCATTTAACCACCAAATAAATGATGTGTATTCCGTGGTGGTTTCAAGCCAACAGTTATTTCCACTATTTCCTATATGAATCTAGCTATAAAACAATCAAAGAAGAGGTGTTTTATAGTCTCTTTACAACCACAAAAACAACAATTTTCATTTCCTTTCCAATTCCTTTTAATTAGATTATCCTTAGTACGCGTTACTCCCTTCTTAAGGAACCAGAGAAAAAAATTTATCTTTAAAGGCAGCTTTAATTTCCATAAGAGGTTACTTTGAGGCATCGTTGATCGATTAAAAGTATAATTGTACATTGATTGAACCGTAAAAATACCATGCTGAACTAAAGACCAAATAAAAACATCAGGTTCATTCGTTAAATGTATGTTGGATACTCTATCAATAGTGATAGTTGATAGAACTCTACTTTGCAAACTTAGCATACAATGATTGAATTTTAATAGGTATAGCTACTAGAAAGGACCAAAGGTTCTCAACTTTTCAAAGAGAAGCTATTCTATCATGAAAAAATACACAACGCGGATATGGTGTGAAAGAATAGTATCACATAAAAATAAATATCACCTCCATAAGATTATATTATAAATGAATAGTTTGGCCTTTTGAATTATAGTGGTCTCCATCACCAAGGTTACATTGTGATCTCCATTGCCAAACTTCTGGTCCTTGTTGCCATCATGCTTGAAGCCTCCATCGATATAGATACTAATCTACTACATAAAATATTGTCTAAATTACATGAGGGCTTAAGCATCAAAAGTCTACATGCAAGTCATTATACATTAAGTTGATAACCTCAAATTGGTTATATCAACATGCCTCATGTATGCTGCACATTATTAGCATTATATGCTGCAAAAATAAGTTAAGCATAGAAAATATTCTAACGATGGAAATATGAAGGAGTCATATAATAATCTCTATGTGTTTGCTATGCAATGGTGGTCTTGGATATAGTATTCTCATTTACTACCATGTTCAACCAAGAATCATGTGAGTAAGGGGGTCGTCGATTATTACCACTACATGAGAACCTGGTTCCATGTATAGGATCTGGTCCTTCATAGAGTCAGGCTCACAATGTTTAGGAGTTGGTTCTATATGAGATAGAAACCTATAGGACAATCCAAGGACCTCCTATTGGAGAGGCCCTAAGTGAGTAAAAAAAATAGATGCAATGTGGGGCCAACAGTTATTGGACCATGGGTCAAAAGCTAAACCGATGGAGACGTGGTCTCCTGGAGAGCTAATGTACTCATGCAATTGATGGAGAAGGTCGAAGAGAAGGAGAGGCAGGAGAGAGGTTGTGGTGGGCCCCACAACTTTCGAGGGGCAAAATCATCTTTTTATAGTCCATTTAATGGCAATAGAATGAAAAAACCAATAGAAGGTCAGATAAGGAGTAAAAGTTACACCGAAGGTCGAATAGGAAACCAAAAGTTTTACAGGGACAAGAAAGGATCAGCCAAGTTTCCTAGGGCCAAATAGGGAATTAACTCAGTATTAAAAGAATGTTGGTCAACCAAAAGACTTTAGATGTTGACTCAACAAAATTGATTTGAAATGATATTTAGTTGTGTTTTTTAAACTATTTTAAAATCATTTTTCAACAAAAAAATTATAAGTCAGCATGAATGCAACATCCCAATGAATTGATTTAGAAAAATACAAAAATTTAATTTCTCTATATAAATTGATAACAAAATAAATCTTGGAAATTTTAAGGAAATAATAAAAAATCATTTATTTATTAGTGTTATCTATTCAGGTGTGACATTAGAGTATGCAAGTGGGCATCACATTTCCTTCATCATGAAATACAAAAGCATCCTTGCGATTTCAAGATAGATTATAGGAACTATCAATGGAAGCATGTGTCCTAGAGTTATAATGTTGAAAGTTGTGTTGTTTAGTCATTTTAATGGAAATTGAATATAACAAATAGCTCACTTCAACTAATCCTCCAATCAACATAAAAAGGAATCATACTAACTACCAAAATAATTACATGAGCAATGGCCCAAATATACCTAGAATACCTTATATTCCCTTCTTTTAAGAATAATCAATTTCTTGCCTAAGATAAATTCATAAATTGGAGAAATGACCCCAATGCCCTCCATTAATACTATGTTCCTTCTTTAAGGCCACTGATATCATTGGATTATTTGGTGGCCAAAGAATACCTTAATTGCTCATCACCATGAGCAATGAAGGAGATGATGTGCATATGGAGTCCATTCGAGGACAAGTTAAGGAGCTGAGTGGTGTGTAATACAATAAAGTAGTCCAAGGGAGAATTAGGCTAGAAAGTTGAATTAGTTTAGGACAGTTTTATTGGCTAGAAGATTATTTATTTTGGAGTACAAATTTTGAATGTTTAGATGCCATACATTTTAGAAGGGAGGGAGTATAACAGGAGATTAAATCTTTCTTGTTGATAATTCAATGTTTTACAGGAGTGTTTGGAATAATTCCATCTATTTTTATATTCCATTCATGTCTAAAAGATCCTATGTTATGTGGTTTGTAAGAGCCAGAATCTCATATGGATCAATATCCCCCTTTTTTAAAATGGTTAATATCCTTTTTGGTTCATAAAACTAAAATGTTTATAATTTCCTTTGGGTGCATCACCGGGTGAATCAATTGCGACTGAAAGGATTGGATGATTCCCGATCCAAGGCTGTTACTCATGAGGGTCATGAAGAGAAACGAGCATAACTGTACAAGCCAAGGTGGCAAGGTTTGAGCGGCCTTTAAGGCAGAGAGTTGCCTCTAAGGGCAGTTTTAGCCCTACACATTAGCCAGGATTTCATAGCATTTAATATTACTGTCATGTAAGCAAAATACTAAGATTGCAATGAAGTTAATGAAGAGAGAGAAAGACAGAGAAAAGCAAGAAATTGTGTCTCTTGCATGACCTAGTTTCGGCATAATCTCTAACGAGCGAAAACACAGCAAGAGATTTGTTAGGGGCAAGCATCGTTTCTCTACCACACAATTTATGAGACCCACACATATTCACTCGCCGCATGTGCTCGTGCCAAGCTGACGTGGCCCATGGCTGGTTGCTCCCGTGTCTGGCCAGCCACAGTCGCACTCGCCTGGATGACAGGCTTCATATAGGGCTCACCCGTCACATGTTCCCCCACACGAAGCTCGCCTCATCACCACCCCAAGCCTAGACTTTCCTCTAAGGGCAGTTCCAATCCTGCACATTAGCCGGGTTTTCATAGCATTTAATAATATTGCCATTAAGCAAAATACTAAGATGGCAGTGGAGTTAATGAAGAGAGAGAGAGAGAGAGAGAGAGAGAGAAGCAAAGAAAAGCAAGAAACTATGTCTCCTGCACAAGCTGATTTCGGCAGAATCTCCAACGAGCAAAAACAAAGCAAGAGATTTGTTGGGGGCAAGCATCATTTCTCCACCACACATTTTATGGGACCCACACAGATTTGCATGCCGTATTCGCTCACGCCTGGCTGGCACGGCCCATGGCTGGTAGCTATCGTGTCTGATCGGTCAAAGTTGCACTTGCCTGAACGACAGGCGACACATGGGGCTCATGTCACGTGCTCCCCCACACGAAGCTTGCATCACCACCACCCAAGCCCTCACTCTTCTGCCGCACATGCGGAGGCATCTAGCTATGCAAAACTCCTGCTATCCGCGGTCCTACTCTAACCTGCATGGTGATCCTTTGCTACATCGTCCCCTCTCCTCCACGCCCCTTGCCACCCACCGCCTATGGGTAGCTCATGTGCGTCCGCCTCACCATGGCCTTGTCAAGGTCGTGCTCCTCAAGCTCGTGTGGCTGCCACCAGATCCAGCATGCTCGTCAAGCTCGCATGGCTAGGACTAGCCAATCTGTGTGCCCACCCACACTTTATCGGCAATATTCTACACAAAGGAGTAGAGAAAATTGAGAGATGAGAGAGAAGGTGGAGGGAATTTATTATGGGCCCACAAAAAAATCACGGATGGGAGGATGGTTTCTAGTAGGGATGCATTAATGATGCAAAGACGTAGATACTGTTTATAGACATGGGAGTTTATGACTACTCTAGAACCTATTAGGCCAGTCTCAATGAGAGTTTCACGAAGAGTTTCATGATATTAAATTTATCAATATAGCATGGTTACTATGAAGAGAGCGGGGGAGATTTATGGGATGTGAGACGACGAGTTTCATCCCATAAAACTTATATGGCTCGAGTTACCTAATCTAGATTATTGTGCAATTAAATTATGTATTAAGATTGTACACTAGAGATTGGCATCAGAGCATGGTTGATAGAATAGCCAGTTGGTGGCTATAACAAAATGCCAGATCACTCGAGCTAGGGAGTGGTGGTGAAAGACCCGTACCATAATATAGGGCGTGTTTGATTGCCAACCAAGCCATGCCACGCTGTGGCGAGCCACTGGTTGTGGCCCAAAAAACCGGCGCCACACAAATCTTTTGCTACTACCGTTTACTGTAGTGCTGCTTAATTGTAGCGTGGCGTGAGTACTGTGCCGTTGGAGAAATGAGGCGGGGAATCAAACACGCCCTTAGAGTGTCTCCAACAAGCTCATAAAATTGATAGTTGGTGTTGATGTGATGGAATATAAAAATAAAGGAACAAGAGCACACTTTGATCAACACTCGTGAGAGCAGGAAGTCTGTGTCACAAGGTTTTGGGGAGATGTGCCAGTATATCTACTACCACCTTACTAGCGCAGTGCCTTTCCCATTTCTATCCTCCATGTTAGATAAAATCTGACGTCACATAGAGATTTTGACTCCTCTGTAGGTGGCTTCGACCAGCTAATTAGATAGTCGCTAATTAGCCGGTTAGAAGGGAAGTTAGAAGAAAATGAGCTAGGAATTAGCTTGTCCCATTTGAAACCACCATAACTAAAATTAGCAAGCTAACAATTAGCTGGTGGATCCAAACAGACCGTGAATTCTAGAACAAAACTTGGCAATAAATTAGTCATCTCATCACTCCAAGTCAATATGTTGCGATTACCGTTAGTTAAAAGCTGTTGTGAAATCTCAGCCATCCAATCTGCTACATGCGGATGCTGTCGTTCTCAACTTGACCCGACCTATCCAGTGTGAAAAATTAAGGTTTAATTATGCTTAACAAGAATATTTAAACCAAAGTTACATTTAATAGCAAGCACAATTCATGTCCTATGCACTTATGCATATGCATTTGCATTTAAATCAAATTTGGTGCAAATTTGATCATTTAAAATTTAAAGTTCAAACCTTGCTAGAAAAAATCACCTTGACTAAAAATTTTGCATAAGCATCAAATTCATACATGTGATCATAGGGCAAAAATCTGAATTTTTGCCAAGTCTTTTTAAAATGATAAAGTTAACCGAAGTTTTGTTCAAAATTTTCTTCAACAGTGTATAAATATTTTTACGTATTTTTTCAAACTTCAAACTAATATATTTCTAATGGTCTAGCCCTTGATCAGGACTATGGAGTTTAAGTCTTTCAAGTTTATGGTCAAATCTCGGTCAAATAGGTGTTTTCATATGAATCTGAAATTTAGAGAAATATGGTTTTTACCCAAAGTTGACCCTCCTTAATTTTAAAACTACTCAAGGTCCAAGTATGCATGCTATACCAAAGTGAAGCTGAAAATTTGTTCTTCAAACCCATGTACTTCAAGCATGGTTTCAAACTCTAACAATTTTAAATTTTGGCCAAAAGATGGTTAAACCGAATGGTTCAAAACTCAAATTTGATCGGTTTTGTTTTAAAGCACTGCCAATGTTTGAATACCAAAGCTGTAGACCACTAAGATATCTAGAGGCCATAGTACAAAAATGTTTTGAGTTTAGTTCAAACATTCTAAATTTAAAGCCGTTCAAACCAGCTCGCTCGCTCGACTCCCTAGCGCCCCAGGCCCACGCTCCATGCACGTTACAGGAAAGATGAAGGGCCTCTTCGTGAGGGAAATAGAAGTCTAAAGGGTTACGGGAAAATTTCAAGGGCTCATTTGTAAAGATTTGAAACTTCCAGGGGCGGATCTGCAAGATTTGTGTGGTTTTTCTTTTGCTTTTTGTTATTTTTTGCTGAAGCTTTGGAAAATTGCAAAAAATCCCAGAAACTCTCTAAAATGATAAATCTAAATGCTTTGGCTTCCTTGTAAAAAGATCTATCAAGTGAGCTAACATGCACATTTCGAATTCCTAATTAATTATCTGCATGTTTCATATTAAAGTTAGTATGCATGCTTTTGAGACGGTAAAATGCTTTATAAATTGTAAAAAAAATGCTAAATGGTCATCTACTTGCATTGCACTCTAGGTTGACAGATATATTTAGTGGATACACATGCATGCATAGAATCTTCACTTTTATGCAAGATCTGAATTTTGTACTGCATATGAGTAAATTTTGAAAATATGTTATTAATTCTCTGAGTATGATAAATTAGTAAAATCAAATTGGTTATGTCACATGCATGTAGAAGTGCCCGTTCATCCCATTTATTTAGATGCAAGAACTGTTTTTACTAGATTTGCCAAGTTTAAGTTAGGGAAAATGAAATAAATAGCAAATATGCTTGAAAATACATGAATTTTTGTCTCATACTCATTTCCATCATAGAAGTGCCACTGACCAAAGTGGAGCTTCTGCATGTCAATTTCTTATGAGTAATGGTTTATTTTCTTCACTAGTTACCTGTTATTGTAAAACTTTCTATAAAGTTTATGCATGTCCATCAAGGATGGAACATTCAGAGAATATTTATTTTGTCAGTACTAAGCTGCTGATAAAAGATCACAGTCAGACTATCTTCGTTACTCTAGATAAAAATCATTAGCTTAAAAACTTGTTTGAAAATAAATGTACTGTGAAATGTTATTTCCATGCCAAACAACAGACTCTGTATGCTTACAATAAGTAATAGAGTTGTTTCTGAAGAAATCTCCCTGTTTGCATGCTATTTGAATGAATTTTGCTATTTTATATGAAAATTAGTGTTGCTATGAAATGCTTTTAATTGAGAAACTTAAATTTTTGTTTTGGTGTAAGGGTAAAATCGCATTTACTTTGTGAACAGTGAGGACAAAATCACAAAGTTAAAAAAATGAGGGCAAAATCACAATTATACGCTAAAGTAGGGGCAAAAACACCATAAACCATCACATAATCATGTTGTCTCATGCACTAGTCTAGGGCTATGTGTATGCATGTCATGGCATTGAGCATGTTTTCTTCTTGAGTTACTCTCACATATATACTTTCCTGTATTATTGAGTTGCTGCAGTTATAAGCATCATGTTTAACTTTGTGTCATTACTATGCATTCAACAATCAAATGTGCTTCTTCATGTCATATAGATACTCTGCTAGCTAACAGTGCCTACGAACTGGTGGTTGAGTCCAAGAGTGAGCCGCGTGAAGCTCAAGTGGACGTGACCGAGATCGATGAGCAAGACCTGAACCAAAGTTCAGAAAGGCCCAAGGCCAGTGAGGAAGGCAAGCACCAGAGCATAACCTTTATGTTCAAAACTATGCAATGTGGTTTATTATGTTATTGTGCAGTTACGTTTCTAGGAGTTGCTTGAAACCATAGTATGCATGATCCTAGGAACATATGTGATGCTTACTAGTATATTCAAATATGATAGTTGACATGCTAATATGGATGTGGTTGAAGTCGAGTGATTGCTTCTCACTCGCGAGTTATAGGAGTTGCTTGTGCTCTCTACATCATGTTTGGATCATAATGTCGGTGGATGAGGTCTTGTGTGATATCCTTGTTTATGGTGATCATCCCGTCTACCTATGCTAAATTGTTAAGTCCCATCCATATAGTTGGCACTAATGGTCAAATTTTTGAACGTACTAGATGCATGCCGGTTTTTAATGGGACCGGTAAATTGGTGTACTTTTCTTGATCCATTGCTCGCGTTCATGCACAGCGCGGTCTAGTTCTTAACTCTCACAGTGGGAGGTACCGATTGGGGGACTAGTGTTCGGAGGGCATGCATGGTGGGTGGAGCAGTTGGTGTAAGAGTTGGGAAAGGTTGCCATATGTGAGCTTCGAGTGTGCATATGTCGTGTAGGTTTCCTTTGCAAGGTTTTGAAATCAATTCAAAATATCCATCATTCACAGTAAGTTGCTTGTTCATTGTCTCATCATGTAGTAACAACTAAACATAAGCTTGAGAATGAGAAGAATGAATATGTTGCTTGCTGAAATTTATTTGTTACTAAAGCTTGCTGAAATTTACTTAATTATGTGTTAAAACTTGTAAGGATGAACTTTTTGTTGTTTTTTTGGCAAAACAAACTCTGAGCCACAAGCCTTGCATGTCTAGGAGTTGGCTAAGTATATAGACTTGTCAAATAAGTCTTGCTAAGTTTTAATATACTCAGTCTAGCTTGTGGCTTGTGTTCAGGTGATGCTAGCCACATGAGCAGGTTTCTGCCTTGACTTGGCCATATACTTTTCCAGATGGGTGTTATGTGGAGTTCGAGTCATCCTCTTAGTGAGAGGTGCGGTTGTTGTTGTTGCATGTTGGGCTATCATGTGATGAATTGTACCGCCGTTTAGTACTCATGAAGTTTTGTTTCGGCTGCACTTGAATTATGGTTTGTAATAACTTAATATTCAAATTTGGTTTGCAATGTAATCAATATGAACCATGTGGTTAAATTAGCATTGAGTTGTAATCCCCGTGTATTGTTTCGATCGGGAAAGACGATAGTGAATTGGGACACTATCCGACAGCTCTTTATGTTAATTCGATTCAACCCGCCAATCACCCTTGACGCCAATGATAGGGCGAGGTCTCATGCGATTAGAGCCGAATTAATTTGAGGGACTGCTATAGCCGGGTTGCTCTAGAACCGTTCGAATGATGCAGTGGTGCTTAGGAATCGCTGCCCCATCCTCCCGCCGGCGACAAGGTATATTGACCATGGTCCAGGTGGTGGGGACCATTGGACTTGTGTCCACAGTGCCCATGGCCAGAGATGCCCGCCGGTATCAGAAGCCTCCTCGTCATCCCCCTGCGCGGCGCCTATACCTCGCTGACCCCAATGGATCTGTCACTTCCATTGCCCTGTCCCTCCATCTTGGTTATACTCTCTACCGGTGCATCCTCTCACAATCCCACGTGCTCGCCCCAGCCACCCACTCCTCCAGTTGTACCACCATAGCCCACACTCCATAGTGTCAGCAGCCTTGTTTGTTGTTGCGTGCTCGCTGACCCCAATGGCTCTGTCACTTCCATTGCCATGTCCGTCCATCTCCAATGCTCGCCCCTAGGGGCAGAGCCAAGTTATAGCCTCTGAGTGTGGCCGCACCTAGGCAAAAATAAAAAACAGTAATTATCTCTAGATTTTCATCATATTTGCACCCGTCCGGCTAACATCTACGCACCCAGCATGCTCAGTTGCAGCCAGCAAGCCTAATGGTGCATCCCCCTCATTTGATTTCTAGCTCCACCACTGCTCCCCCAGTCGTACCACCACAGTCCACACTCCATAGTGTAGGCAGCCATTGTTGGCCATTGTGTGCGTCCACACGGACATATGCATTGGCCGTCACTAAGGCGGCTCAGCATATGAGAAGAAATTGGATGCACAGGTTCCGCCACTAGTGAGGATGCTCGTCGGCAAAGGAAAATGCCAAGGTGGTCGCCGAGGCCCTGCAGAGTTTGAAGCCATCTTCAACGGTCACCGTATACACATGCCCCCCCCCTCCTGCTTCTTTATCTCCTACACTCCGACGACACGCTCGTGCTGCTCAAACGGATGCTAGCTAATTGGCTCAGCCCCCGGAGAGAGCATGGTCGACCATACCAAGCGCGGTGTTGCTGCATATTTTCATTGCAGTGACGGTCGGTCGTCGACACTCTCCATGCTGCTCAGGAGCTAAAAATCCCCATGGTTGCAGCATACATTGATACTTGATTAGATTGCTCAGCTGCGTGCTTGTTGGTGCCGATTATTGGCTAAATATCCAACCATTCTTGGAGACATTCTACAAGGTTGTGGTCTCAAGCCTGCAACATCCATCCTTCATCAGGGGATGATCCCCCTCCTTCCAAAGCAAAGCCCGGGACATTGCCTAATAGTCGCCCTAATAATCACCTGCATATAACAAGGTAATGGAGCCCTTTGTTAAAAATCACGTCATTTTGACATAACCAAATGGCCCAGCATAAAGTACATGCTCCAACCAAAATAAGTAAACTTAGCTTCCTATCAATTCCCCCTAGCCAACCCGACAACATATGATGGACGTTTAGTGGAGGTGGAATACCAGTAGAGACATACAAAATTCTCCAAACGAATTTTGCTAGATGGCAATCAAAAAAATAAATGTTGTATCAAGTCATTTAGACTACAGAAACAACATTGTAAAATCTCTTGCCATTGTTGTCTAGCTAAGTTATCTTTAGTTAGGATTACACAGGGACCACATAAAAACTTTTATTTTTTTCAAAGGTAGCTTGAGTTTCTAAATTGTCATGGTAAAAAGTAGGGTTGGCTCTACCAAAAACGCCCTATACATTGACCTTACTAAAAAGTTTCCATATTGTTGAAGCCCCAATACAAACACATACCTTTGGTCTACTAATTCAATGTTCATAGCCATGGTTACAATGTTGTGCCATGCCACTAGGTTTCCTCCTACCAAAGACCTCTTAAATGCCACGTTTAGAGGGCTTGTGGAAAAGCACTTGCTAACCGGTGCACTTTTTTACGTATTCTATTGTAAACATTAGGATTAATGTCCATAAGTGAGCGATTTCCACACATCCTTCCAAAATCTTACTTGTGAATTATCACTTAGTCTAAAGCTTCCAAACCTTAAGAAGTCCTTTTTTTCACCCATCAACCCAACCCAAAATTGAGAATCACCCATCATGTGTTCAACTTGGTAATGGTCTTATTTTTTAAATACTTTCATCTTAGAAGTTCTTGCCAGACCTCATCTGTCACACCCGGTTTTAGAAAACGAACCGAGTGTACACTGTATGTATGCCAGGATCAAGTTTCATACATACAGTAAACCAGTAGTGAATAAAAGATGCAGTATCACGTACAATAAACTATATAAATGACTTACGAGTCTATCAGAGTATACAGCGTATCCCAACTTTTATTTATAAAACTCAGTGAATAATATTAATCAAATTCATAGTTGACATGAA
>OAMR01000795.1:491446-516071 GCA_900205405.1 Echinochloa crus-galli
ATTCAGACAGTGTTTAGTCCCTTTCAATGCTAATCGGCTTTTAGAAACACTAATGGGCTTTGGAATTTGGCCCAACAAAGTGATGGGATGGATTTGGGCTAAAATTGGGTCAACTTTGGGCCAAGGCTGGTCTATTAAGAATTATGATGATTTTTATTCTCGAAATATTTAATTTCCTGGTTATAAGATAATTCCAGATGAGTCCAGAATTCATCTTTAAACCATGAAAAATACTCCGAAAATTCCAAAAATCATAGGAAAAAAATCCTAGAGATAGATTTGGACATAAGGAACCCAGATAATGTATTTGGAGCTCACGAAAAGGATTTTAGCTTGTTCAAAAATTGGAATTGGCTCTAGAGATAATAGGAATAAACTCCAGAAAACTCTGAAAATTTCCCATTCGGTTCCTAAACGTATTTTTGAAAACTTTGCACACACAAAGGCACTAAATGCAAGCATCACACATTTTTATTACCTATCTTATTTTAACTTAGAAAACAAAATTTTCCTACACTAAATTCCCTGGAAATTATATAAATGTTGGAAAATTTTTAGAAATTCATGAAATCATTGTATTAATTATGCTTATTATTCACATCCTAAAATTAGGAAATTTTAGGGTGTGACATCATCCCCGTTTATTATCCTAAACAGCCATTTACTAAGAAGGCATCTACTGTGAACATCTAGATTTAATATTCCCAGCCCTCCCAATTCTTTTGAGGTGCACACAACACTCCACTTAGTCAACCTGTATTTCTTTTTATGCTCCTCACACTGCCAAAAGAACCTAGATCAAAAGTACTCTATCTTAAGTACACCTCTAAAAATCTCAAAGAAGAAAGGCATAAACATAAGCAAACTACTAGGAACTAAATTAATTAAAACTAGCCTACCCGCCTGTAGATAACATCTTATTTAATCTATTCTGGAATCTCTCATCTCCATGGTGCCAATCTTAGTTTAGTTTTTTTTTAATGATGCATGGGAATCGCAAGATACTTGAATGGTGACAAGCCTACATCACAGCTAAAAATCTGTGAAAATTTAGCTTGTCGTTCCCTTGCGGCACCATAGCAAAACATCTCGCTTTTATGAAAGTTCATTTTTAAACCCAACAACTTCTCAAGGGTGCACACAAAAACTTTAGATTCTTTGCTTGTTCAAAATTATTCTCCATGAAGATAATGGTATTATCAGCGCACCGTAAAATAGAAAGACCATCGTCCACCAAGTGTAGAACCAACCACATCCCTAAATAGATCATTCTCTTTCCTACGAGCAATGAGAGTAGCGAGCATATCTACTACAATATTAAACAAAATAGGTGACAGTGGATCCCATTGCCTAACGCCTTTCTTCTTGAAGAAATGTCCAATGATATCATTTACTTTAATAGCAATAGTACCTCTTGTCATTACCTTATTATCGATTCACGTACACCACTTTGGTGAGAACCACTTCATCGGTAAAACTTGTTGGACGAAGGGTCATCTTACTTTATTGTACGCCTTCCCGAAATCAAGTTCCAAAACTCATAGATAGTTTCCTATGTAACTCATGGATAATTTTATATAAAATAAACACCCCTTCCATGATATATCTTCTTGGTAAAAATGCAGTCTAAGTTGGTCCAATTATCTTTTGTGCCACGTGTAAAATTCTTTTGTGAAGGACTTTTGTAACAATCACAATCTTAAAACTTACATTAAGTAGACAAATGAATCTATATTGTTGTATTTTCGTCGCTTCTGCCGTTTTTTAGCAAAAATTGATTACCCCAATATCTAATAAACTATAGATAGGGAGACATCCCTAAGGCCAGTCTCAGTGGGGGTTTCATGAGAGTTTCATGGCATTAAATGTGCTGATGTGGCAGAGGAGAGAGAGTGAAGAGTTTCATGGGATGTGAGAGGAGTTTCATCACCATAAAACTCATTTGGCACGGTTTCATAGATTCTGGTCTTGGTAACCGTGTGATGAAATCCTGCACTGAGACTGGCCTAATGGAATTCATTGAAAAGGGCTAACAAGTCCGACTTGAACCTTTTTCTAGAAAATTGATAAAACTCAGCTAAGAATTCATCTGATGCCAATGCCTTGTCAGATTCCATCTGGGAAAAAAATGACTCCCTAACCTATTGTTCACTAAAAACAGCAGTTAAAATTTTATTCTCCTCACCCATCACTTTCAGTTTATATATCAAATAGCTGTAATGACGATATAGCCATGTTTCCATCTATAATAAATTACTTTGGAAATTGTCGCAAACGATGATCGGAACATTCTGCAGCTCAAACCCGGTCGAGAAGATACCATCCATGGCAGACACATGAAACACATCATAAACGAGGAGAAACTACCCAATTGCCTACATAACACCATGAATCCATCAATGTTCCAAGTTCACATCAATGTCCAGACACCAGGACCAACACTTAAAACAAGCCGAAATTCGACGCTCATCAGAGCATTCAGCGACCACTAATACACCGACAAGCAACAACGCTACTACAATGCCTTCAGTCCATAGATTATTTCCCGTCCCTCCCCACCGCTGAGTTAGGCGACGACGACCCGACCATCACCACCCCTGACGAAGGAGCCCAGAGGAGCGCGTCGTCCGGCGGCCGGCGACGGCAGCCACCGCAGCCGGGTGAGGCTCTAGGCGCACTTCTTGGCGGAGGTGGAGGAGGCGAGGGCCCAGGTGACGCCGAAGGGGTCGACGAGGGTGGCGCCCAGGCCGCAGCAGTCCTCGGTGATCTCCCCCTGCATCGCCGCGCCGGCGGTCGCCGCCTGCGCCGCGGCCGCGTTCACGTCGTCGGTCTCCAGACGCAGCACCAGCCCGCTGGCGGCGGCGCCCTCCTTGCCCCTGCAACAGAGAACAGCAAGGCGGGGGGAGTGAGCATGAAGCACAGTTTTGATGTCATTTAAATTTTGCGCGGTATTGTTTACTACGGAGTAAGTGGATAAGTTATCCTAAACCTCGTACTACGTGTCATTTCTCCTAATAAATAAATAATAGCTTAGAATTTAAAAAGCGAAGCAAAGATTAAACGCAGTTTGCTTTGGATCTCCTCTAGAAAAATGCCAATATTCGAGTACAGACAGTAGCTAATCCATTTCCTGTTTGGCTTTGCGGTTTCGAAAGTTGACAAGTACAGATGAACCGCAGAAGGCCAAAAAGAATACTAAAAAGAGTGGACAAACAAGGTAGGACAGGAAGAAAACAAAAAAAGGATTCTATTTCCATGATGTTCCACACTTTCAGATCTACTCCTACATTAATAAATACCTACGGAATCACATGTGGGTGTTGAAGTACCGATAAGATCCGTTTACAAGCACCCAAAAGAGAAACAATACTGCAAAAAAAAACTAAAACTAACCGGATCTAAGAAAAAAAACATGAAAAGGGGCCAAAAACTACTTCTCAAAAATAAAAAAGTACTCATATACTGTTAATATCTCGTAGGAAATATAGCAGATGTTCACAGATCTACGAGTTTTAACACAAAACATGCTCCAGGAATCGACATAGCACTGCATCTACCATGTATTACAAGACAAGAACACCAACAAAAAATGGGAACTTGAAAGCTGGGATTTAGAGAGGGTTTCCGGCGCTTACACGGCGGGGACGTCGTCGCCGGCCTGGTCACAGACGAGCAGGGTCGCCGCCCCGACCTTTAGCTCGGCGCAGAGAAGCGCCGCCTCCTCGCCGTCGCCCTTGCGCTTGGGGTGGGTGGAGCGGGACACCTCCTCCGCGGCGAAGGCGGCCTTGTAGAAGGCCACCGCCTCCTCGGCGCGCCCCGCCGGCACCGTCACCTGCACCTTCAGCCCGGAGAACACCGCCGGCGCCGGGGCGGCGGCCGGAGCAGCGAGCACCTCAGAGCCGTTGGTTGCTACCTCCGCCATTGCTCAGGGAAGAGTTATCTCTCTACTCTACTCTACTGTTGTGTTGTGTTCTCCTTGGGAGCACGGCAGAGTGGGGCAGAGGAAGGACCTGTGGGGGTTACTTATAGGCAAATGGTCCTAGATAAAATCTTTTTTATTCCTTTTTGGTTAATGTGGTCACTTCATTTCCTTTTTCCTGCATAGAGGAAGAAACTCAAGTGTCACTGAAGGCCCGGGCCCACCGATATCCAGGACAGACTGGAGTGTTGGGCCCACAAGACAGTGTGTTCTAATTGCTTCATTTGTCCCTCTGTGTCTCATAATATAGGTCAAAATTAGTGTGTTTTATTATTTGTTTATTTTCTATAATTATATGTGGATGAAATTAATTTTCGGTTCCTACGGGATTATTTGCCTTCGCGAAGATAGGTAAGAAATTATTGTTTGGTTTTGTTATCCTTCCGTTACAATAACTTAGTAGTAGATAGAGAATGCAAAATTTACAGAAAGAAATACAAAAGGTAAACCTTATTTGATATGTTGTACATTTGTTTATTTTGAATGAATAAGTCCTGCCAACGATTAGATAAGTATAAAATTAATTTTTTGTTTCGCTAACCTTATTTCCATTAGCGTAGATAAGTATAAAATTATTGTTTCCTTCCGTATCTTTGTATGCTTTTTATTACAATAACATAGTAATAGATAGAGAATGAAATGTATAGAAAAATGCCAAAAGTTAGTTTATTTGACAAAAAGAATTGGCGTGTCTTATTTATTTATTTTCAAAAGATAAGCCTTGTATGTGGTTAGATAAGTCTCAATTAATTTTCGGTTTCTATAACCTTATTCACCTTTGCGTATGTAGGTATAAAATTATCTTTTGCTTTCAATATCTTTGTATGCTTTCTATTGCGGTAACCCAGTGATAGACAGAGAAAAGTACCAAAAATGAGCTTATTTGCCAAAAAGGAATTAGCATGTTTTAATTTTTTATTTTCAATAAGATATATCCCTTCCGCTATAGATAGGTATAAAATCACATGTTTTCGATGATCCAGCAACTCCAACGGCTCATGTAAATTATTTTTGTTAGGTAAAAATAGAAAACATAGGGAAAAAACCCCATCCAACAGAGCCTGTATCGCCCACGGCATTTTTCCCGGCGCGGTATCCAGCCCCCTCTGCTCGCTTCTTTTCCCTCGCGTCGCACGCTCGCCATCGCTCCGCGCGCGCGGGCGATTTCTTCTTCCCGCGCTGATTTTGCAGCGTCCGCGCCCGCCTCAAATCCTCCCGCGCATCTCCTTCCTCGCCGCTCCTTTTCCCCGCGAGTCGCCGCTCCTTTTTCCCATCAAGTCGCCGGGGGGACGCCGGAATCTTCACGCTGGGGGACCAAATCAGCGCCGGATTCTTCACCGCCGTAGTCGCTATGAGCCGGCCGCCACGTCGCCAGCCTGCGCCGACCGCCGTCTTCCGCCATGATGGTGCGGCGTGGTCTTCTCCTAGCCGGCAGGTTCCGCAAGGGTTGGAGGATCTGGAGGCCGACGACGTGAGCCCTGGTAAGGAACAATTTCTGGTGGGATTGGAAGAGATGAGAGATTGTTGATTTTGGTTTTAGACCTTCTCCTTGTCTGATTTGTTTGAGGTAGTCATTCCCTACAAATTAATGAGGCAATTGTTGCATGACGAGATTCAGTTCAGATATTACCAGTGATTGTTTGGTAAGTCCATGTCCTATTATACATTGAATAGAGGCAAGCGTCCGCATAGCATGATCTCTCATCTGACTGCCATTATGTGGTGTTTCTGTAGTACTACTTCATATACTGCATGGTATGTAACTTTGTATGTATCTTAGAATTTGTAGAGGTAATTTCATTTCCTAACCCCTAACCTGACTGTACTCAGTGTGCAGAAACCAAAATGCCAATGTTAAGATTCAGAGGCCTGAATGTAAACTGATAGTGTGCAGAAATCTGAATGTATCCAGAGTGCCAATGTTAAGATTCAGAGCATAGTTGTCACTCATTTATCAGTGCCACAACCTAATGCAGCAATGCTACTACTTAGTTATGCTGAATGCTACTACTCGTTTTTTCCTGCAACCACTGCTTCCATGATAGTGTGCTCTGTTATTTGTTTAGATTATACTGTTCTAGATATGCAATTTCAAATCAGGGATCTTGTGGCAGGTGATATGAGTTCAGGGTCATAACCTAATCACGATGTACCTCAAATTGATCTGTTGAGAGATGATGAGGACATCTTCCTCCACTATTACCCGTTGGCAAAGACGCAACAAAAATGGGCCAGACCCAGTTGTAGTCGGGCGGCGACCGTGTGAGCCTCTGAATAATCCCACCTTGCTTAGCTAGGGAGGAGGAAGCCACCTTAAAAGGGAGAGCCACCCTTCCCTATCAGACTAGTCTTTTGGGCGATTGGGCCTTTCCTCGAGGGGTGCGTCGGAGGGCGGTGCTAAGATTGCTAAGGCGCACAGGAGGCCCTAGTGGCGTTGTAGTCGGATCGGTGCGTCGTATCCTCGGCTGCCGGTGCTAAGACTGCCGAGGCGCAACAAGAGGCCTAGTGGCGTGCAGCCGGGTCGGTGTGTCCCGGTGCTAAGACTGCCGAGGCGCAACAAGAGGCCCTAGTGGCGTTGCAGCCGGGTCGGTGTGTCGGGCTTTTCATCATATCCTGCCTGGGTCGGACTCATCAGAGATGCGAATAGCGTGGAGGTGAGGGACCGTGAGTCTGCAGGCGATTGGAGGGCCGTGCAGCTGGTCACCTGACGAGATCGTCCAACGTCCAGGCGGCGGCCGCGACGGGCAAGCGAAGTTACGGCGTTCCCCACGAAAGATCGTCGTCGCCGGCCTGGTCACAGACGAGCAGGGTCGCCGCCCCGACCTTCAGCTCGGCGCAGAGCAGCGCCGCCTCCTCGCCGTCGCCCTTGCGCTTGGGGTGGGTGGAGCGGGACACCTCCTCCGCGGCGAAGGCGGCCTTGTAGAAGGCCACCGCCTCCTCGGCGCGCCCCGCCGGCACCGTCACCTGCACCTTCAGCCCGGAGAACACCGCCGGCGCCGGGGCGGCGGCCGGAGCAGCGAGCACCTCAGAGCCGTTGGTTGCTACCTCCGCCATTGCTCAGGGAAGAGTTATCTCTCTACTCTACTCTACTGTTGTGTTGTGTTCTCCTTGGGAGCACGGCAGAGTGGGGCAGAGGAAGGACCTGTGGGGGTTACTTATAGGCAAATGGTCCTAGATAAAATCTTTTTTATTCCTTTTTGGTTAATGTGGTCACTTCATTTCCTTTTTCCTGCATAGAGGAAGAAACTCAAGTGTCACTGAAGGCCCGGGCCCACCGATATCCAGGACAGACTGGAGTGTTGGGCCCACAAGACAGTGTGTTCTAATTGCTTCATTTGTCCCTCTGTGTCTCATAATATAGGTCAAAATTAGTGTGTTTTATTATTTGTTTATTTTCTATAATTATATGTGGATGAAATTAATTTTCGGTTCCTACGGGATTATTTGCCTTCGCGAAGATAGGTAAGAAATTATTGTTTGGTTTTGTTATCCTTCCGTTACAATAACTTAGTAGTAGATAGAGAATGCAAAATTTACAGAAAGAAATACAAAAGGTAAACCTTATTTGATATGTTGTACATTTGTTTATTTTGAATGAATAAGTCCTGCCAACGATTAGATAAGTATAAAATTAATTTTTTGTTTCGCTAACCTTATTTCCATTAGCGTAGATAAGTATAAAATTATTGTTTCCTTCCGTATCTTTGTATGCTTTTTATTACAATAACATAGTAATAGATAGAGAATGAAATGTATAGAAAAATGCCAAAAGTTAGTTTATTTGACAAAAAGAATTGGCGTGTCTTATTTATTTATTTTCAAAAGATAAGCCTTGTATGTGGTTAGATAAGTCTCAATTAATTTTCGGTTTCTATAACCTTATTCACCTTTGCGTATGTAGGTATAAAATTATCTTTTGCTTTCAATATCTTTGTATGCTTTCTATTACAGTAACCTAGTGATAGATAGAGAATGCAAAAGTACCAAACATGAGCTTATTTGCCAAAAGGAATTAGCATGTTTTAATTTTTTTTATTTTCAATAAGATATATCTCTTCCGCGATACATAGGTATAAAATCACATGTTTTCGATGATCTTAGTTGTCTTTGCATAGATAGGTATAAAATTATTGTTCCATTTCTGAATCTTTGTGCTTTGTATTTGTTTTGAGAAGTTCAAAATTAGTGTTGGGATTCAATGTCCTTTTTTGCTTTCTAGCAAAATATCCTAGCAAATAGATAGAGAATGCGAAAATTGTACATAAAAAGGTAGCAAAGATGAGACTTATGTGCAGAAACAAAGAGTAGTATCATACTCACGTCAGCACCAGCCACCAGCCAACCGAAGAGGCCATCTATCCACATCCGTAACCAGGCAATTCATTGTAAAATAAAATATGTGTGTAGTACTCCCTCCGTCCCAAAATATAAGCATTTCTCGATCTCTGTGTATCACGTTTGATCGCTCGTCTTATTCAAAAAATTTATAAAAATATAAAAATTATTATGATATGCTTAAAATATATACAATAATAAAACATGTCATAACAAAAAAATAATATTTTCATAAATTTTTTGAATAAAACGAGTGGTCAAACGTGGATAAAAAAGTCAACAAATGCTTATATTTCGGGACAGAGGGAGTAGTATTTTACAGCGTGCTGTAGACGTGCACATGTACAAAGCTTTCGAGAACTCTGTGAAATATGAAATATCGAAATATTCGACGTGCGGAAACCGAGCAAATGAAGCGCGATCACTTGTGCCACTACGGATACCAAATTCACCTCCCAAATTTACTATGCAAAAAGAAGATTCTCCATCACATCAAAATGTCATAACATGCATGGAGTACTAAAAGTATATTAAATAATATACTAATTGTATAGCTTGGTTTTTCTCTGCGAGACGAACATTTTGAGCCTAATTAATCAATTTTTGGATAATTTTTCACAAATACAAACGAAATGTTACAGTAGCACAATGATTACGAAGTGACATCTTACTCCCAAATTCAACACTCCAATTCTAACATCTAAACAAGGCCTGCATAAAGAAGGAGCACTGTATTTTTTTTCTTTTTTTTGAAAAAGAGGCTGTATTTTTTTTTCCATCGCCATTACTCCCAAACGTGCCGGACACTGACAGTACCTGCCCGAGTAGCAGCACAATGGATCCCAACGGGAATCGAAACGCGTCGGCCGTTTGGCCGGCCACAGGCGTCGACGCCCGGTTGGCGCACCGCCCAGCTTCCCATCCCACCCCGACCCAAGCCAAGTCACCCAACCGTTGCGGTCGCGCCGCCCGCTCCGGCTCGGTCGGGCTCCTCGTTCCACGCCCCCACGGCGTCACGTGAGCGACCCAATCGGCCGCGACGCCACGCCTCGGCTTCGGTTCCGGAGCACAGCACAGGCAGAGGCAGGTAGCCACCCCGCCCCCACCACTCTCCGCTTGGCGCGCCTCCCGACTCGCCGACCCACCCCCCTCCTGCCGCCCGGCCGTTGGTCCAGCACGCTGCTGCACCCGTGCCGCTTCCCGCGGGGCCCGGGCCGACGCGCGCGGCTTCGGTTCTCGGCTGCTGGGGCACGGGCACGGGCCGGTGAGCGACAGGAGCGCAGGAGGAGGAGAGAAGGCTTTGCTTTTGCTTGGGGAGCGGCGCCGTTGGACTCGGGACCCCGCGCGCGGCGTGATGGGTCGGGGTCGGGCGGGTCGGTCAGGTCTCGGTCGCGTGCGTACGCTTCGGAGGTGGCTTGGGGCGGAGCGTGGGAGGACGAGCCGGGCGTCTGCGGCAGGCACGCGGGACCCGGTTGGACGGTTGACAAGTCTTTCTCCTCCCCGTCTCGCGAGCGGCCCGGTCCTGTTGACCGTTGCTTTACTAGGTTCCCGGTGCTTTGCCTTTTAAATTTCCCTCGCCGGCGGTAGCACCGTAGCGCGCATTTCCTCCACCGTGGCCGTGTTTCCTTCAATTGGAAAATGTTTTTTCTAAAATAATCTTTTCTGTGTCGAGTACTAAATGAATACTATTTACATAACCTTTTTAAAGATAAGTGTAATTTTACGCGATGAATCTATTAATCCTAATTAATTTATGTTTTACTACAGTAATGCTAATCATCCTCTAATCATGTGGTCAAAGACCTCATTAGATAGGTCTCGCGAAATAGTCAAATGTTGTGAAGATAATTTTATAAACTGACTTTATTTAATACCTTTAAATATTGGTCAAAGGAGCTGGTAAAAATTTACCGGACCAAAAGAAACACGGCCCATGTTGAGTACAGCTTTGCCACCAGAGATGTATTGATCGGTGCAAAGGGGAAAATTGAGTGCTACGGTATTCTTTCGAGGGAAAATTAGCTCTGTAATAGCTCCGTGACATCGAAACATCACGGCTTCTAGAAAATATCATTAAAAGACTTCACCTCCGTAAAATACCACTAAAAGATACAAATGTTACCTGAAAATGGCACTCCGCTAAATTTTGTTTATTGAGACTCTATTTACACATGTCAGAAGAACACAACACAGAAAGAAAATGATGTTTATGCCCATGTGTCGCCCCTCTCTCTCTCCGGTTGCGCCCACCGCCTCTCCTCGCCGGCTATGACCCCTCCTTCTCCCTCGCCGGCTCGTGAGCCGCCCCTTCGTCACCGGGCGCGCCCCTTCCACCTCCCTCACCGGCTCTTGCGCCGCCCCTCCCTTACCGTTCGTGCCCCCTCCCTCTCCCTCCCCAACTCACACCACTGTCCCTCCCTCGCAACCGCGTGCCGCCCCTCCTCCCTCACTTAGAGCGATGCCTCCCTTATTCTGTTCCTAGCTCCGAGGCGTGTAGGCCGATTGAGCAAGCAACCCAGTGTGTGCTTCTCCACCGGGTGCCTTCATCTGATGAAGAATGCATGAAATCGAGTTCCCTGATGGGTAAGACTGAAACCTTAGCTCTTTACTACATGATTCATGTACCGATTGTTAGTAGGGAATTTCTAGATTATTTGTGTATGTGATTGTGTCCTGTCAGTGATGATTAAGTGAGAATTGAAACAATAAGCTGATGTTTTGCCCAAACCCACATCAAATTTTAGTATTTTAACATATACAACATCATATAAACATAGAACATGAACATGTGAATATATAACATAACCATTCAATAACTTAGCGGAGAATCCATGGACTTGAGTTTGCTCAAAACCGAGAGCGCGGCAATTCAAATTGATTATTAACTCTGTAAGGGTGCACTTATTTTATCCATACAACTCGAGAACCATGCGGCTTGCCCACCTGACCAAGGTAAACAAATGGGGTACTCATGACAACCCTTTTCCAAGTGCCCCGAACTTTTGAGGAACCCGCCTAGTTTATGCGGAGGCCACCTAGGTCCATCGGGGACACCCTAGGTTCCTCTACAAAGTCCATCGACCACATATCTAGGACACTGGTCCAAATGAACAAGACAACTAAGGTAGTGAGCTCATCCTTTCCGTTATTGGATATGTGGTAGCATGAAAATATGCTAAGCCAACGACATCAACATATGGCCCTTAAACGACTCAAGTGGTCTATATCACCGAGAGTCCTTTCTCGTGACCCTACAACCCGCCCAAATCTCGCATCCAATTCTAACATCAAGATTCATTATCCAACGATATGGAAATGATGCCAACCTAGCATTGATGTGATTATCCTATGACTCCCTTTCATTGCCCCCAAAATATCTTCATTCTAACTCAAAGCATTTCTAGGCATTTATCGAATTAAGTTAACATCCCATACTACCACGTAAACAAATAAATTATTGTAATAAATATATAAATCAATTGTTGTAAAAAAGTGGTAGAAGGAAAATGCTTGGCAGTTTGTGTTGGATCTCTTTGGGCGCAACAACCACGTCCACACCAGGCTCAAGTTTGGGCTCGAGGGCTCTCCATGATGAATGAATGAATGAATATATTAGAGATGATGTCGCGACTGCAATGCTCATGAAAATGCATGAAATAAAATAGCACAAGTACAAGGAAAACTATATTTTAACAAGCAAAGCATTATAAAGAATTAGCTAAAGGCACATTTAACTAGCAAGCATGACATTGCCAAAACAAATCCAAACATTGAGCAAAATGCAAGATAAAATTATACTAACGGGAGATGTTAAAACAAAAGTTGGATTTACACTAAGATCTATTTTCATTTATTACCGATAAACTATCTAATTTAAAACTTTTTATAGCACATAAATCATAAAAGGCATAGAAACAGCTGCTACAGATGCC
The DNA here is from genome assembly GCA_900205405.1 of Echinochloa crus-galli. Lineage (NCBI taxonomy): Eukaryota > Viridiplantae > Streptophyta > Magnoliopsida > Poales > Poaceae > Echinochloa > Echinochloa crus-galli. The sequence goes on from OAMR01000795.1 coordinate 503,693, forward strand.
AGGGTCATTTACTCTGGTTCTCGATAGGTAAGCAAGATTAAGAGAGGTGGATTCAATATTTTACCATTTTTTGCTATTTATGACAATGCACCCATTTTAGCCTTGGAAAGATAAATGTATCTAAAACAGTTGAAAACTTGCACAAATAACATGTTCAATATACCGATCTGCAAGGAAAACATGACAAGGAATCTAGGAAAGTTGGATTCATGAATTTTGGAGCAACACACAATTTAATATGCATTTTTTACTCATAACACAAACAAATACATAACTGCAAATATGTAATATTAGCATATCAAATTGGATTTTTTATATCATAGAGCATCACAACAGGAACCCAACGAAATAAATTTCACCATTTTTAGAGATCTATTCATTTTTCGACGATTTAGCAAGATTCAGCAATTACCAAAATCAATTACGAAAAAGAAAGACATGTCTTGCAGCAAGCTCCCCGGAACTTCTCCATCAAAACAACTAAAGTTTGGATCCACGAGCTAAAGTTTAGCTCCTAGGGATTTAGTTGCAAGCCTAAAGGTACACGATTCCTTTAGCTGGTTGTACCTAGTTAACGCGGTTAAATGAGTTTAATGATCAAAATACCCCATCTATTTATGGAAATTTCCAACCATCACATGATTCTATCCGTAATTTCTATCCGTAATTAATGAAGGGTAGGATAGACAACTTAATTCAATTAGCTGATGGATCCAAACACCCAAACTAAAGTTTAGCTAGGTACTCTTTAGCTAGCTAAAATAAAATAAACCACTACAAATTAGCTAGCTAATTTTTAGTTGAGGTTGAACCTCTAAGACTATTTGCAACGGTACCTCGTAAAGGCTCCTGGACCCCTAATTTACCGGCTTTCTCTCCCAAATCTCCGTGCAGCGGTAACCCGTAAAGCCTCCTGTATTATGCAGGGTTGCCGTCCCCTCACCCAAATTTCGGGGAGGCTGCCCCCTCCTTCAAATCTTGCCGAGCGAGATCCACAGGAGGATGGCGACGCACGCGAGGGGCTCCGGCCGGTGGAGGAGGCGGCCATCGTGGAAGACCAGCGGCCGGGGGTACTCTCTCCGGCCGTCCGCGTCCCGCCGCTCGCGTAGCTGCACCTCGACGACGACGCGGCCACCGGCGCCGGACGCGCAGGCGACGCCGCGCCAGGTGCAGGGCGCCGAGGGCGACGCCGCGTCCCACCCGGACATGGCGCCGTAGGGGTTCCGCACCGCGCGCCGTCTCCGGCGGTGGCGACACGGCAGATCCGGTCGTCGGCACGCAGCCGTGGCCGCCGGCATCGAGCCGCCGTCGCTTCCGGCAATCGGCCTCCACCGGCGCGGCGGCCGGTTCCCCGTCCCTGGTGGCGCACGCAAGGAAGGTCGTGCACCGCTTCGGCGGGAAGGGCTTGCTTCTTGTCGTCCTTGTTACTGCTGGTGGTGGTGCTGGCGGATGGCCTGGCATTGGGCGGCGTCTGCTCGGTCTCCGGCGGCGGAGGAGGAGCTGGAGCTGTCGATTGCTCTGCTTCTCCAGCGGCTGTGGAGACGAGGTCGGAGAATGGCAGGGGGAAAGCCTCGAGCTCTGTGCATGCCCACTCGTCGGTGCCGGCGCCGAGGACGACGACGCGCCCCTGATCTCCTCTGGATCGCTGGTGGACATGGGTGGGGATCGGCAGGCGGAGAAAAAGCAGAAGAGCTAGCTAGCTAGCTAGTGTCTGTTGACGAACGCCGAGACAAGGGGTGTTCCGGGATTGGAGGCCTGGACGAACGACCTCTTCTCTTCTTGCTTTTGCTGTCTGCCTGAAGCCTGGAGCACGGGTGCCACGCCGTCCTCACCGTGGAGGCGGTGCCACGCCGCCACCGAGTCCTCGCCCCTGGCGCGCGCGAGGAACGACGGCAGCCGGAGGAGCGGCTGCTGGCTCCTCGTCGTCGTCGTTATGGAGAGCACAAGCTCCATGGTCGGCGGTGGCGCGGTGCTCTCGGCGGTGCCGCCGCGGTTGCGGAAGGGGAGGAAGGGGCCGGGGCGAGGAAGAGGAGGTCGCCCTCGAGGAGCTCGTCCCCGACGGAGGGTGAGGAAGTGGGGAGGGAGGGGGACGGGAAGGAGAAGAGGCCGAGGAAGCGGTCGCCGGTCGGCGAGCGGAGAGCGGCGCGGTGGGCCGGGGGAGGAGTAGGATAAAATGATTCTAGGAATATTCCTTTTGGGCTGGAAATTTAGGGACTATTGTTGCAGTGGAATGTTATTTGAAGGATGAAATTTTCTAAAAGAGCCTCTGAATATTGGTTTAGGGGGTGGATTTTAGAGGTACCGCTGCAGACAGCCTAAGCCCTATAGTTTTAGGGAACACCTCCTTCTCTTCCTTTCCTTCTCTCTCTCTCAGCTCCTTCTCCCCTCATGACGCATGCACGCGAGAGGGATGTCAATCTAAGGAAACCCTTGAAGGATAAGAATGCATTGCTCGCAGAGATAATTCAGGTGTACTTCGGTTTAGGCATGTCATTTGATAGTGGTCAGGAAGATGTCAATCTAAGGCAACCCTGACCACCACTTACTGCTAGTGATGTGTTTGATCCTGGAAAGAGCAAAGTTGATTTACGGTTCGAAGTATTGAGTAATAGTGTGCAATTAAGTCCAATACCTTGACCTTCCTTTAGTTGCCACACAATGGTTATGCAGAAACGGCCACCATGTCCGCCACCTATCCAGTTGGATACGCAAAGGACTGATATTTAGTTGAGGACTATACCTTGGCCATCTTTTGGTTATTGTATAGTTTATGTACAATTAGAGAATCTCCTAATATTCAGTGCTGAGCCTACAGAGATCCATATATGTTCAGACTTTCCTAATGGGTGGCATATCAACATTTGTCAAATCCCTGCTTGCAGTTGGAGTTTAGGCCTATATTTGTACCTCTAGTTAATGGCTTCACAGCATATACTGCAAGTCATTTTGGTGATCAGTGGACATGGTTTTGGGTCCTAGTTGAAGCTGCACACTGGAAATACATAATCATATCTCTGAAATATTGCTTCATGATGCATCATTTATATCTTGGAAAGAGGTGTACCAGTTTTTATTCACTTGCCAACATGAGCTAGTCTAGAGGAATCTATCCTGGGTGTTTTTGATGTGCATATACAAGAGTAATTGTTGGTAACTGTTGTGCTGTCAATATCATCTCTATTTTCCACACTACAGTAATGAATCTCATATGGTGGCAAGCGAATATTCAGTTGAAGTTCTTTGATCTCCTGTACAATAATTTCAAGGTGATTCTGAAAGGATCACAAGATGCCTAGAAGGGTTGAATATGATCTTCTTCAAAATATGCAAATACTTTATCTCACAATCGGATACAAGTGATTTGTTTCCCGAAGTTCAGTTCCCTAAAGAAGCTACGTCTCCGTTGAGGTGCCTCCAAAGAGACCAGGTTGAGCCACAACCCTACCCTCTCCGTAGCGCCCAAAAGCAAAGATAGGGTTACTTACTATGCTATCCCCGAGAGGATTGGCTTTACAAACTTTCCGGGGCAAGCTCTCACGAATTGAGCGCTCGCCGGAGATGCCTAGCCGTCTAGGAGCAAAATCTCCAAGAGTAACGAACACGAGTTGATGGCCGAGGATGCTTCAAATGCTCAAGAGATGAAGTTGATGCTCTCACATACTCAAATTCTTGGACTCACTCAATCCCCTTCTCAAATCTCATTTGGAGTAGCTCTAGGAGGTTGAGGGAGTGAATGGGAAGCTTAAGAGTGTGTTCTTTGCGTGTGTGGTCGGCAGGCACAAGAGGAGGGGATGTGGGATTATATATACTCGCGCCCCAAAAACTAGTCGTTGTGTTGTTAAGTGAGATCCGGGCTGGAGACTCTGGGATGACCCTGGATAGTCCTACCACAGAAATGTGAAGTGTAACACGGTGACCCTGGACACTCCGGGACCTTCCCAGATTTTTCGAAGAAACTCAAACCCGAAGGGGTCCTCGGAAAAATAATGTTCCGCCCTTGTCCTGGATGCTCCTGTTAGCCCTGAAACAGCAGAAATTCTGTACTAGGATACTTCGACCCGTTCCTAGAGCATCTTGCGACAAAATTACATGTGCCTGTGAGTGCATTTGTGTCTCTCTCGTGCACTTGGTTAGATCTTTTGAGCATTTAGACATCCATGGCTTGATCAACACACGTCCTCTTTGATAGTACGACGTTCCTAACTCAAATTCAAAATAGAAAATAATTTAAAGTCTTCAATCTTTAAGCCGACCACTATTATCCATTGAGGGCTATATCATCAAGTTTCATTCATGAATTTTATCATGGTACCACCTGTCCATGAACTCAATTCAACCATTAGCTCTTTGGTTACATTTGTCATTAATCAACCAAAACCCACCAGGGAGAGCCTAGATGCACTTTCAAATTTAGACAGCTCCTCCTATTTTTCCTGTCTTCAAGTAAAGCTGCACCGTTGTTACTGATGATATTACAACTTGGATCCCATCAAATGGTGCAATTCTTTGGCTGCCCAATAAAGCACAAATTCTTGCTCCTGTAGTTCCTGGTAATGGGTAGATCTTCTTATCCATGTTAATAGCCTCTGTTGGCACTAGTGCTTGCCAGATGTTAGCTACAGACCTGATTGGTCTCTGTGTTATCCTGAACTTGGATGGGGCCAGCAAGAAGAACATGGATGACATGACACCATCTACCTTATTGCTGTTGCACGCACATGTTTTTGTATTTCCCGGTCAAGGCAAAGGTGATGTGGGAGAATTAAGATTGCCCAAGTTCTATGGTATGCTCTCAGATATCTCTCCTGATTATGGCTTGTCTAGGAAATTATCCACCCAAATGGTAAATTTCTATGTTCACATCGCTGAATACCATGTTGATGAGAGCCACGAAATTACTCTCATGGTAATATTATTTTCTCTGCATTGCAATACCTGCAACATGAGAGTCATTGATGGTCTCTATGTTGTCCTGCAATCAGCTAAGTGTATCAGTCCATACATACCCTCTTTTGGACTGTACATCCTTTCTTGGCCACTAACTACAGGAGGGATACCTGTTACAAGGCTGATCCGGTGTGCAAATAGCTTGCTCTGGTCAAATCGATGCATCCTACTACGGTCAGGGTCGACACATACATGCTCAATCTCCAATGAATACTGGACATGATGTTCTATTGGTTCCAATAGACTTTTCAGTTTTGCATGTCTACTGTAAGTTACTCCAAGAACATGATGGTCATATACCTTGTGCTACGCTTCTCTTTTGCCCTTTACCAGCAACTATTGGACACAAGGGCTTATCTTATCAATTGCTTCTTTTATGAGAATAATATCAACCATGTAACAAGCATCTAGGGCTTGTTTGGATTACTACCAATGGCAGCCAAACCAATTTTTTGGTAGTTGACCCTGCCAGCCTTGAATGTTTGGATGGACGCCAATTCATTGGCTCGCCAACGCTCCCCTGCATTTGCACGTTCTTTTTCTCGCCAATGTTGGCCAAAGCAACGGCGGCAAAATAGCTCGCCAAATATTTGGTCCGCCCGTGATTTGGCTGGACACACTTTGGCTAAATCCAAACGCGCCCTATACTACCAGCAAAGCATATTGACTCAGTTGCTGGGCTGCATGGGCCAAACTCGGTTGACGTGCTTGCATGCACAGAAGGACAAGACCCATGTAATAAATACTATGGAGCACGAAGGGGAAAGGGATATCAGATAATGTAAAAACTAATCATCTTCTTCTTCAAGCAAATTCCTCTCTGCTCATCTGCCTGATCCCCAGTTCCTACTCTTGATCCCTGCTCCAGTTCTTCTCTTCTATCCCCACTACCCTGCTGCTAACAAAGCTGCAGCACGGCGGTGGAGGGGGTGAGCAGGGCCCGCAACCCACGAAGACGAGGCCCACCTACAGCTTCTTGACGAGGGGATGCAGCGGCGCAACGAGGCTCCAGGGGCGAAGGAGACGTCAGGTGGAGCTTGCTCCAGAAAGCCTACATGGCGAAGGGAGGAGGGAGGTGAATGCTGGAATGGGTTCAAGACCTCGTGTGAAGCTAAACTTTAGAAATGTTGGTCTTTTTTCAATATATCTACTTCGCTCGTGTGAAGAGTACTTTGGAAAGTGTTAAGATAGACCCCACAGGCCACAACCATAAAATATCAGACGTGATCAAACTTTACCAGTGTTGTAGAATAATTTTTTATTGTTGAAACCCGGTGCAAAAATAAGCAAATATATATATGCCAAACATTTTTTACTTTACACCTTTCTTCTCCGGTGTTTAGCCATGATGCTAAACAAAAATAGATTCTGCACCCTCCAAAAGTATGAACTGCCCCGTGTGTTTAGTTCCCAAAATTCCCCAAAAATTCTCACTTCAAACTTCACTATTCACCTATCACATCAAATCTCTCTCCTCGTACATGGAGTATTAAATGTAGGTAAATAAAAAAACTAATTACATAGTTTTAATGTACACGACGAGACGAATCTTTTGAGTCTAGTAAGGTCATAGTAGGACAATATTTACCACAAACAAACGAAAAGTACTACAGTGTGCTATAGTGTCCGATATGACATTTTCGCTAAACTTTCTCTTCCTCTTTTTGCAGGAAAACACACCCACTAACGGGCGGGTCAAAGGTTGGATTTGGGCATTTGGCGTGTGCTCGGCCACGGTGGCCAGCCAGCCCCAGCGGCGTACCAGCGCATGAGGAAAGAGGAGGAAGGAGAGACTCACGAATGGGTTCAGAGTTTTTTGTTTTTAATTTCCAGCTCTCTCCCTGCAACGAGTATGCTACATGGGCCCAAACATTCCCAAAAATACTCATTGGAAAGATAAAATCACGAATGAAACAATAGAACTTGAATCACATACAGATTGGCTTAGGCTTGATCACAAATTACAATACAAGACAGTTTAAAACTGCAACTAAATTCATTATTGTGCAGTTGCATTTCAAAAATTGAAGTTACTTCACAAGGTTGCATTCAATCAATATCAAAAAAATGCACAAACTCATACACATGCTTATATAGTGATGGTCAATTATGCACTAATGATGCTCATGATGCTATTTTAATAATGTTTTAATCTTTGAGTCGTTACATATTGTACTTTTTCTATAAGTACTCACTGCTATTGAAGTGATTACGATAATGAATGAATTCTCATCCCCACGCTAGGTATCGCTTTTATCTATTCGTACGTCAGTCTCAGTGCACAGTTTCACTACACGATTACCTTGATCAGAAACTAGATAACTGTTTCAGTGGAGTTTCATCTCTCGTGTTATGAAACTCTTACGCCACCGCGCGGCAGGTGCGGTGAGCGTGAGCATCACTCAAACATGATCTTGCATTATACTAAAGTTTGTTAGTTCACATAAATTGATCCAAGAGAATGGATGGACCAAAAGAACTTGAATATCCTTTCTGTGTGCTACAAAACCCATAAATTTATCCAGCTATATGCATCCATTTTTATTCACCTAACCAAGCAACTACAATCATCTTAGCAAAACTTTGTTTACTATGGCTGTGGCCTGCTCTGCACTATAAAGATATCTTTGCCAACCAGGCAGCCTTCCACATCTTGGGCACTCCCGAACTTCAGCTCCAGGTACTGCCCAATAGCAGCAAGTCGCTGGCCAAACTGCCTCCTAAAGGTTGCATCAACAGATAATGGCTTCTTGCTGTAATCTACCGTAAGATGAATCACTTCCCCATCAGCAGGACCAGAGCCGAGCACCACCATCTCCTCGCTGAAATTAGCAAAAGCTAAAGTGGTGACTATGCCATCAAACTTGTCGCATGAGAGTCTCCATGGGGTGCCACGGGTTCCAGAAGCAAGGGTTTCTCCCAGCCCAGGGGCAACCTCCGCCTCGACCAACTTGGGATCATGGTCGGATGGGCTAATAGTATGAAGCACAAAGGAGAGATCTGGCTGAAGCATTTCTTGAACGAGAATAGCCATCTTCGCATCTCTTTGAGGTACACCAGCCGCTCGACGGCTAAGGATTGCTCTCCTTGTGTATAATGATGCCCAAACCTGTCCAACCGCAGCTCCGAAGGAACTTGGGTCAGAGAGGCTGACATTAGGAATTGATTCATATAGCCCAGCAGCTGACATACCAGCCAAATCCTCCACATTAGCAGTGGATCTGACAATTAGTCGAGCATTCTGATCGAATGTAGTTTTCAAAGACTCAATGATTTCTTTGGACGGAGTAAGAAGGGAAACTGTTGCTTGAAGCTCTGAGGATAGGCTATCAAGTTCACCATTTTCAATTTGAGCTGCTTCGATCCTCTCTAGGAGGTCTGTGTAGGATTTCAGTGATCCACTTTTCTTGAGGGAATCCTCCATGGATCCAAATGGAATCACAGCACCTGCAGGAACTCTGAATGCTGCTGGAATTCCTTGATCATTGTAAACTGCCCAATAATCCATGAGAAAACATAAGATAATTAAAATGGAACATAACACTTTGCAGAAAGCACTTTTGTTGCACCACTATAAGCTTTTTATTTAAGTAAATACTCCCTCCATCCCAAATTATATGCACCTAGATAGATTTTGCTATGCACCATAGCAAAAACTATAAATCTAGAAAAGCCAAAACGACCTATAAATTGAAACAGAGGGAGTAGCATACAAGGTCTATGGAACCATATAATGCCATAAGTATTGGTTTTGCCATTCTAGCACACAAAAAGCTATTACTGCATTCTACGTTATTGCTACCAGCCTACCAATGAAATGTATGCTTACTCTCGGTCACTTTGGCTACGCACTAGGTTATTCTCTTTTTTTTTCAAAGAAAAAATGAATCATTAATGTTGTCAACTAGATTTGCTTGCTTTGATGATAACATGGGTGTAAACTAGACTGTAGATTCTACCTAACTGTAAAGGCGGACATATTTTCCAGTACTAGCAATGGCACTTATAGAAATAGAATGATGACAAACATTGATTAAATACAGGATTGCAGAGAAATATCTTAGTATTTCCTCTTCAATAATTTCCCTTGTTGATAAGCAGCAATATACTCATTATATCCTTTTTTTAACAGAAACTCCTACTGAGGTGTTATAATATACTTATAATATCAAGCAAATTGATTGAATGTTTAATTCACACTTGTCAAATTTAAGAAATCTAATTCCTGAACAAAATATCCCGCTAAGCCAGATAGCATGATAACTTCTCGTTAACCTCCCATCATCAGAGGTATCTTGCAAACCTAGTAATGTGTCTAACCACAAGAATACAGGTAAATAAAAATTGCCATGACTTTGATGAATCGTTCAACAGAAATATGTACCTTTATTTGACATTGAGGCCAGAACTGAAAGAGTTCCACATGCAGCAGCTTTTGCACCAGATGATTCAACTGATGCCTCTGAAAGTTCAAGCACACCAGACGTAACAGTAGCTCCTGAAGTATAGCTTTTTGGCTGAAGTGATGCCCCCATAGAGAAAAGTAAAGAAAAATAAGTAGGAGCAAGTGTAGAAAACATGCAGCCTAACATGCAATCGGCATGATATTCAATTCAATGAATTAAGGGGAAAGACTTAACCTTAGACACATCTTTCGGTAACTCTCGGGCAAATAAATTTCCTCCACTGGATGGGTCTGAAGACATGGCAGCACTCCCATCTTCATTTGAAACTTCTGATAGCTCAACATTACTGGATGATGCTCCCAGGCTGTATGTAATAAATAAATGCATGTGAGTTTCTGTCCACATCAATGAAAAAGAGTGACCAAAACTCACCGAACACATTCAATTACAGGGCGCCTAATTAACAGTAGCATAATACTTCACTAATTGGAGTTTGAGTTTTCACACCAATCAATCACCTCATGGTTGTTTGCATTTTCACAAGGGAACTCTGGTTTCTCTTACTAAGACAAGTCGGCCTTCAGGCCTTATCCCCACAACCTGCAGAAAGTTCCTCTGTTGATTGGTGGGGAAGAGCCAGTAATGTTACATCTGAATTGGTCAGGCAAGGCGTCTACTTCCTAATCATTCTTGGGGCTTGGACTTTATGGAATCATCGCAGCCAATGTATGTTTGATGGATCATCTCCAAGTGTTGCCGAGACTAGTCATGGCGGGTGAGGAGCGCCGGTTATGGTCTTTGGCAGGGGCTCGAGGGCTTTCCCTCTTGACCGCCCCTCTCCCAGGTGTTTAGTGGGTTGGATTTGTAGGTCATCCTTTTCCTGCCGTGGCGCGTATGTGTTACAATTTTTAGTGGGTTGGGTTCTTGTAAGGTTCTTATACCCAAACTTCTTAATATAAATGAAGCACAGTTCTCCTGCTTTTTTTGAGAAATTTTTTTGACAAAACGTGTCTGGGTAGTATTTGGTTCCATGTTTCGTTCTAAAGATGGCTATCAGACTCACTAATCAAGGAATCCTGATGAACAGAACTCGATTGGCAATTGCTACCTGTTTCACAATGCTTGCCTGGTCTGAATACCTAGGAGGCACAATAGCAAACTACACTTCAACAAGATCGGATCATTCGTGATCTTATTAGAGTATTAAACAGATGAAGCTATGGTTTATCTAATGAGCACAATTTTGATAAATTTCTGTTAGATATTACTCTAGCAAACACTGAACGAAGGAGCATATGAATTATCCTGTGAGTTACAAGCGGACCTCCACACTTAATCAGCTAAAAAAATGACCTAATTTTTTTTATGATAGTGAACTATTATATAAGATTTAAAATAATTTCATTTAGCAAATAAGATTTTTTTTAAGGACAAGTGAGTAACACATTCCAGATTATAGAATAAAATGCTAGCAGAATAGAACATAACCTGACATGTTTTCCCTCAAGTAACCTCACATTTGCAATTGTGTCATCGTCTTCACAAGTTACAAATACAACTTTCTCCTGGAAATATATCGGCAGTTGCACTTATTAAAAACTTAAACCACAAGTAAAATTAAATGAGTCTTGTAGTACTAACTTGACGAGCTCGGACACCAAGATGTGATAGGTGAGGTAATTCTTGTAGAAGAATAACACCCACTATGTTATTCCCGGCAGCTTTGACCTGCCAAATGAGGAGCCAAACTTTAGCTATATAAGTTATTTGTCCATAACCAAGGATTTAATTATTTAAAGGTACCTCTTCATCTCCATCAGCTTTATTTACAACTAGCACCACAGGTTCTTTGATGGATGATGGCAATGATCCAGGAGATCTATGCTCAAGTTTCTATGGCAATTTACATGAATGAGTTTTTATGAAGGGGCAGCTCACCGACAAGGCAATAAGATGAAACTGAAGATACCTGTATCAGAGCTCCACATGCCACACCGGGAACAAGAACATCCCAGACAGACGATCCAAGTACTGCTCGAGTAGCTTTCAAAAGTACAGTGCAAAGCTTGGAGACCTGAAAAATAACACTGAAACATATATACATAGTTAGGTTCACATCAAATAGATTTCTTAACCTAAATATCAGTATCATCCAAATTATATACATAAGCACACTAATATTCCAAAAAAAATTACCCAGCACGAATTTCAGCCTCAGTGTATGTTCTCACACTGTTCTCTGGTATTCCAAGGGCTTTCCCAAGAACCTACATAAGCATACATGTTTGCTCATATTACTCTCAAAATTTAGCGACACAATTCACAAGAAAGTTCAAGTGGAAATAATAAATGGAAAATATGTTTGCTCATATTCTGGTGAACATAACATTAACATCCACACAAGGAAGAAGGTGATGCATTCGTACGCTTGACTAAGGAATCTAGATTTGTTCTGAAGTTCAGTTTTGTTAGCAAATGCCAATTTGTAAAATTCCCATGTACTGAAAGTTATAAATGCACGTAAGAGTTTGTTAAGTTATTAATTATGATATTGAGTCCATATTCTTTTAGATTTGGTTAGTTTATTTTTCTAGTAATAGAGCAAAGCCAATTTCCTTTTTAGTTAAAAATGAACAAATCTAACACCCTATCCCTTTGACTTCCTTTTTGGACACCTACCTCAGCCCCATGTACCACGCAGATAAGTTTAGCTCACTGTTGTTGATGTTCTTTTTCCAACCGATGACAGAAATTCTTGTAGATTACTATCCAACCAAATAACACATCTCTTCTACGTTCCTAACTCAAGCACACAGTAACTCTAAGCAAAGCAATTCATGCAAATAAATAAGCAAACAGCATATAAAAAATAACCACTAATGTTGTAAAGTGTTTGTCTATGATAATTTAAAACCTATTGTTTCAAATAATTATATTACGCACACTTTAGTAAATTACTTTTCTATAAAGTTGCAGTAGTGGTACTCTTAGTTAACCTAAACTAAATTACTGGTGATCATTGGTAA
>OAMR01000730.1:56754-78524 GCA_900205405.1 Echinochloa crus-galli
TGACATCTCCTTGCCACCTCAACCACCATGTCCAAGCTATAAATACAGTGTCCAAGTGCCCGGTTTCACACACACCACTTGGGAGCAAGTCTCCAATTCTCCACTTTCAAGATGTAGAGTTAGGCTAGTCCAGTTGGGAGTTAGAGTCAGGGTCGAGCTTCGTTCGGGGGTTCCGGAGTCGTCTTCTGGAGTTCTGGTAAAGCTCTTGTATCTTTTCCTTTTCTTTATGTTCGACTCTGAGTAATCAATATATTTCCTCTGCATTTACTTGAGTTATTTGTTCTGCATTTATTTCGCGAGTAATTGTGGAATGTCTAGCCTTGGTTATAAGCTGTTGTAGTCTGGTTCTATAAGTTCTCTCTTAGTCCTTTGTCTTAGCTGGTTCCTCGTTTCTGCTCAATACTTGTGGTGAATTGTCACTGGGGTATTGACAGGATTGCTTGCTCTTTCTAGAAGATTGAGTAGTTATTGTCTAGTGTAGGTTTGGTACCTAGTCTGGATGGTAACCTTGGTTTATTCCCGTCGCAACGGAGGTGGTAGCCGTGAGGTGGTGACAGCCCTTTCGGTCTTCGTAGCCCATCATGTTAGTTCCGGTCCGTAGGATTCCCCAGGGTGGAAATAGTGGCACCCCTTCTCATCCCTTTCTGTGTGTTCACCGGTTCCCTTGTCCCGAAGCTAAGACAATAGAGCTAGGAAAAGAACCTTAGAAGTCATTCTTCTTGCTAGCCGTAACCCTTGCCAGAGGTATCTCAAGGCCAGTGGAAGTATATGAGAATCCTCTCCTGTCTCGTTGCCCTCCCACTAGCTAGACCGCTCTACTATTTATATCCCTATCTTGGACTTCTCCTTGTGTGTGTCAATCGCATATCACTCCTATCCTATCTTTTACCCCCGCCATGGTAGCCGGTACTTTAATTAGTAGTTACATCCTTGTCAATAGTCGATACTCTTTGTCCAATGCTTCCTTGCGGAAATATAAATACGATACCTAGGAATACTCCCGGGTGAAATGCTACATCGGTATCTGTGTGCTTGTGGATTTATATCCGTATCGTAAGAATACCAATGAACACTCTTTGCACCATTACTGGGATTCACAATCCTGATAGTGGACCGTAAGAAGTTTCAACAATCCCTATGCCCATGCTCTATTCTTTATATGATGTTGTTCATGTTAAATCACTAAAACTTATGGGTTTTGGAAAAATTAATAAAATATGCTAGCTGAAACAAACCGGATTTCCAACTACGGACTGAAACGAACCGAATTTCCAGCTACGAAAATCCGACTCCCTGTACCCTCAAGATAGTCCCAGGAATAACAGCTATCTCGTACAGAACTCATCTCAGTCGAATATCACATCCATACATCGATTAAACATCCATAAACATAGCATTTAATACATAACGGTTTGATACAAGCCCTCGGGACTAAATCGACAATATGAAAGCAGCTACGCAGCGGTATAGCTAAGCATCAGATGCTTCTGGCCTCCAACCCTCAGGCATCCTTGAGCGTGGCACGAAGCCCTCAGTCATACCACCTGTCGTGGTTGAACTCGTTCTCGGTGTCTTCACCTGTGTACCCAAAGTCTGTCCCCAAGGAAATGGGACAGGTTCACGTCACTAACCATAATATGCTGCGAAGCTTTAAAGTGCCTTAACTAGTATAAAGAGGATACAAGGGGATTTAGCTGGTATTTTTCCTATGCGCAAGCAGCAATAACCAAGTTCTCTCATCACATCACCTTCCTCACCAGTCTCAACTAGGTCCACCCCATTCTCACTATACCACTTGGGCTCGTCCTACCACAGCAGGTTCCCGGATGAATCACCACCAACACCCATCACTCTCTAGTCGACACGGTGAGCTCCCTCCTCACCTGTCTCATCAGCAACGCTGGACCAACCTCTCATAACCCAAACCAAGGTAGAGGAAAGAAGGCAGAATCCCAATCTAGTCTCAAGAGATATCAGAACGGGTCGTCCATAACTGTGGACACGACTATACGTATAGTTTCCACTCTGCAGAGGTTGCGCTTCTGGAACCATCCGGGCTGCAGACGGTAATGAGTCGTCTTGAGACACAACCCACAGCAAAGACCCTAAGAAGTAACGGTGCCACACTGTCTCCTTGGGCTCGGGAAACAATCTGAACTAACAGCTGCCCCAGGGTCGTGAAACCTTCCCACCGGGCCCCAGCTACCTCATTTTAGAGAGGGTTATGGTCTGTTTGGACTCGAAATTTTAGCGGGTTACTATTTACTAAGGAATCTTTGTAAAGGTCTCGTAGCATCCCTTTGCAGTTAGACTTTGGTAGTGTGATGAGTCCCTTATCAGCACGACATGTGTTGGCGGTCGTTACAGTCCAATTTCGACCACCAATACTCGGGATAAGATGAGAGACTATGCAACGTTCCATGTACTTAGGTTTGATTTCTAATAAAGTTCCACGAGTTTTGGTGAGTGTCATGTTTGCAGGTACAATATCACGAAAGACGTGCTATAGGGGTCGAAAATGACCGAATCGGCCGAACGACACGTTCGGTCGGTTACCCTCCTTGGCCGTACGGGCCAGCGGGAGCCGTCCACGTCACCGGCAATCGAACGAACACATCATCCGCTATGTGGACGACCGCCAACTCAACCAAACCCGTGCCACGTCACTTCTGGGCCCACACAACGCAACCCCTATCAGAAGAAAGCAGCCCAGGCCCTCCAAGATAGAGAGGCGGTGTTGGGGAGGGCCGGCCTTGGGCCAGGCCCGTTCGGCCGACGGCGGTTCGGCCGAACCGACCCCAGGCCAGCACCGCCTCCCCAAGGCCAATCTCAGGCGTCCAAGCTAAAGATGGTGGATCCAAGGGTTCGGCCGAACCCCCTGGTTCAGCCGAACCGACCCTGGCGCCCGAATCACCAGGGGTTACCCCCCTGGTCCCTTGGCGGTTACTCCTGCTTCAACCGTCATTTGCAGCTATAAATAGAGGGCCACACTCACTTGTAAACACACACCACAAGCCAAGAGCTCCATTTCCACTTTTCTCTTTAGTAGAGTTAGGATAGTTTAGTTGGGAGTTAGAGTCGAGTCGAGCTGTGCCTCGGAGGTTCCGGAGTCGTCTTCAGAAGCTCTGGTAATAGCTCTTATATCTTTTACTTTATCTTTTGTATGACATTCAAGTTATCAATATAGTATCTACTTTATTCTACTCGTGCCTTATATAGTTGCTTCTACTTTAGTCTAGTTGCTTTTTGTTGCAACTAGCTGCTTGACTATGCTTGAGTTGCAAGAATTCTACCCATATAGGTAACCTCTAAGGGCAACAAGGAATAACAATGAAATTCTAGTAAACAACCTAGCATAGGATTCCCAGCAAATTATGACATCTAATGCAAGCAAATGTAAATAACAGGTGATATTGTATTAAATAAATTAAATAGGTATAAATTATGATACCTCGGGATACTCCCAGGTGAAGTGCTACAGCGGTGATTCTGTGCGCTTGCAGAATATTTCTATATTTTACTAACCCATAAGGAAAACCACTGAACACTCCTTGCTTCCAGTATCGGGATTCTCCAATTCTGATATTGGATCGTAAGAAGTGCCAACAACATGATTGGATTTAAAGGTATTTTGAACTTTTACACGACTTGTGGTGAAAGTGTATAACCTCTATAGAGTGTAAAACTAATATAAAAGCCGTGCTCACGGTTAAGATTGGCTTGGACCGTTACATGATTAATTTATCTAAATATGATCTAAATTATGGTTACCTAAATATGATTATGGGTTTACATACTTCTGTTTAATTGGGATGGTATAAATTTACATATGCTAGTAATTAGTTGCTAATAAAATTTGACCAAATTTAAAATATTTACTGAAGTATGTCAGCCAACCATTTTGCCTTAACCTTGCATGTCATATTACATTTGCTGAGTACGTCATGTACTCATGTACCATGAGTACGTGCTTCCTATTTTTCCAAACTATTTTGTTCCATATTAATAATGCTGCTCAGAAAAGGAAGTTATTGTGAAGTTGCTGCTGAAGTCTAGGCCTAGGCAACCCGAGTTGACTGCCTATGAAGTTTGGAGCCTTCATATTTAGGATACAATGTATACTCTGGTAGTTCGTAAGTCATTTATTTTATTTTACGTGATATCATATCTGTTATTCACTACTGGCTTAGTGTATATATAAATCTTGATCCTGGCACACATTCATGGTACACTTAGTTTGTTTTCTAAAACCAGGTGTGACAATATCACGCAGAGTAAGATTGAGATTGTGGCAAGAACATGACACATATAAAGCTCTTGGATTCATATCTAGCAATCGTATTTGCACCCCATAATGGGGTCCTTTCATGTTCGAGACACTATCATAGCTTGGACCCCTAATATAATCAACATTCAGGACGAATGACTCAATAGGAATCAAGCATTAAATTGAAAAGCCCCTCACCAGATGTGTCATCTACCTTCAAGAAACCCAAAAAGTACTCCTCACTTTTGCCATTAGATATATTTTTTTAGATAAAGGATAAAATCCGGCCTCTATATCCACAAGTGGATATATATAGCCAAAAGTTACAAAGAGCTCTTAGACTCTAATCCTCAACAACAAGGAGCTCACAAACACAAGAAGAAAACTCTAAGGAAAAGAAAAAACTAGAAGACTCAGCTTCAATCTTCTTCTCTGCCCATCCTTCTACCTTGCATTATCTTTATAAGCCTCACCAATCCATCACCTTCTTCATCGTCGAAGACGCCGCCACCGCCCCACCGGCGAGCCGGAATTAGGATTTCACCCGGAATTCATCCAACACTAGCAGGGAAGCATCTCAACAACGCCCCAAGGAGGGAGAACGACGTCGCCTGACGCCGTCGTTGTCGACACCGGCGTCCCGGGAATGACTTTCGCCTGATGTCCCTGCAAGGTTGTAATCCATTTCGAACGTAAACGCATCAAGAGAGGTCGGCATCAACCGGAATTACTCCTGTCTTCGCCACCGTTGCCATGTCCGCCGGCGTCGTCCCCGCCGGTCGAGAACTGGAACTGAGCCAGCACCGACCGGCTGCTCGACGTCAAGCACCGCCGCATCGCTCTCCTATGGCCGCAGCCCAAATCCAGCGCAGGCAGACGGCGTGGCTGGCTTAGCAGCACATCCCCCGCCTCCACGCAGATCCGGCGGCCCTGACGCCACCTCCAGCCGCCGAGCCGTCGTCGACCCCGGGCGCCGCCACGCCGTCGGCTTCCTCCGCCTCACCCCTTCGCTATCGCCGCTCGTCGCCACGCGCCCGCCGAACGTAGCTCCGGCCACACGCGCACGGGCCTCGGTATGCGCCGCCGCTGCCGATATATTAACACATCGGACCAATAAACTCATTTGTTCTTCATGACTGACCGTCTGTGGTACAATCAAAGATAACTAAAAAATATTTGGCATGTTTAACAATATTTATGTTAGAAGTGGTAACATCAGAGGCCAAAAGGGAAATCAACTCATTCTAAATTCTATGACTGAGATAATGATGATGAATCTCATTATTTAATTTTGAGCATGTCTAAGGTGATCTTGCATTATCAAATCAAATTCTCCAATTTTCTCAACACATGATAAGAAATTACCATTTTGGTCATTGTACAGTTGATCGCTTGATCCTCTAAAAGTCAAATTGTGTTTACCAAGGAATTTCACAACATAAATTGTTTTAAATAAAACTCGCCTAACGCTCTTTATCCTTTGTGATTTGGTGCTGCAATTCTTTGTCAATTGTTTCATGATTGCTGAATCTAGTTTTCAATTCAATCCAAGAGTTCATATTGGTAATATGCTTGATAGTAGCTTCATGTTCTTTTAGCCTCTCAATGATATGCCTGAAATCACTAAACCATCATGCCCCAATGAACTCTTGCAGATTTCTGGATTGGAAAACTTACAACAAAAGCAAAACACTTTGTCAACATGTTTTGAATAAACAAACCACTTTCTATATCGAGAACCTCTCCATTGTTCTGTTTCTAGAGTAATGTTTGTATCAAAAATGTCTCCCATTGCCATCGAAAGGAAAAGCAATATTTTCTTCTCTAAGAGGCCCCATCTCTATTAGTATGTCTGTTGCATTGTTCTCTACTAGTATGTCCATTGACTTGTTATCAATATTACCCCAATTTACTAGATCATAGATATCCTCACTAAAAACCAGTTCGTCATCAAGATTAGCACTTTTTTAAAGAAGTGAGTTACATACTGGCTCTTGATCACTAACATTGTAATCAACGGCATTGATGTCAAAATTTTCTTCTGATGTAGGGCCACGATCTCCTGGTTCTGAATTAATATTTGGAAGTTCCTCCACAATAACTATTGCCAATTCATCTGGATTTCTTGAAGTACTCATATTAATAGTTAAGAATTTGTCAAGGGCTCCTCTTTGTGATTGTATGAACTCAATCTCCCGTTTCCTCTTCTTCCTTTTCTCAGTGCTAGATGGATGTTTTCTACATGACGACATGATAGCGCTCTGTACTAAAAATCAAAGAAAAGCACAATCTCATTAATGACTCACTGAGTTATAGCAAAAGTCTAAAAACTATAAATCTGAAATCCCGATCAATATAATACCTTATCACTCTTTGAATCCTGATTGCTTTTGGTGAACAATAGGTCAAATATTTTGATTAGGTGCACTGCTACTCCTTTTCTGCTTGTTGATTAGTGATTGCTATGCGGTGTCAACGTGTACGTGTAGGTGCACTGAAAATTAAAGATGGGTGATTGCCTGATTGGCTAATTGCATCATCGTATGCACTATGTAATGCAATCTGTGATATTGTGATATGGGACTCTGTGAGACAGGGAGACGGTGATCACCTGCCCATTGCCGTTGATGTCTACGACGGTCGGCGGCGGCGCGTGAGTTTGAGTCAGCAGACAACAGGTGGCGCCAGAGCATGGAGCTGCGGAGGGGCCCTGAATGGCTGCACTTCACCGCAATCAGATTATTAGAATCACTTTGCATTGCGTCATAGCGTGACTACACGAGTGGTGCCACGGTGGTCGGCGTGCGAAAGACTTAGACACGGATATACGTAAATTGGAAGTTGAAACGAGGAGTCGTGATCTCGTGATCGCGATCACGGAGTTTTCAATTAACGTTTCATGTAGCGTACACATACATATATGTACTGTATGCATACCTGGCACTACCGGAATCCACATATATGCCGTGTGCCTGCGGCACACGGCACTACAAGAAATATGTTAATCTATGACGTTTTCCTCATGACATTTTAAAAAAACGTCATAGTGGCGCGTCATCTATGACGATTCTCTAGTTTTCGTCATAGATCCGCAATAGTGGATACTAGGCCCAAAAAATAGTGACGTTTTATCGTTTTCGTCACAATCTAGCCCATAACACAATAACGTTTTAGCAAATCGTCACAGCTAATAAATCTAAAATCACCATAATCCTTATGGCCTTTCCTATCAAGCATGTCCAAGTATTTTCTCAGTTTTCTAAAATTTGTCCAAGGTGTATATAATCAACAGGGAATTTAATATAAAAAAATTTATTTTCTAAATTAAATTAGAACAATATATGTTATAATATTAAGTGCTTTGCATTCATGCCGGCTGTATTGACTTTTGTATAGAATCACGTTTGTTTGAGCCCTAGAAAAGTTCTATAGGTCAGAGTTTGCTTTTGCCCCCTAATCTTTCTACTCGGATTATTTTATAATAGGATTGCAAGTAGAAGTTTGAATTATTCATATCAAACATTCGAACTTTACATCTATTTTCAGGTGTCTATTGATGATAACCAGATGTCTATTGTGACTTTGATATAACATCAAAACGTACGGGTTCGATATGACTCATGGCCTAGGAAATGTGTCGTGTGCATCTTGTCGCCACCATGCTTTAAGAAAAGGAAACTAGAATAAGGCCGGAGGAATATATGACGTCTTTTACGACCATATGCTGCATTATTAGAGTGATTGATTCTTATTATCATGACCCAGCGCCGCCGCACCACGCGGCCGCGGGCAAACACAGACGGGGGAGGAGCGCCGTTAGAGCGTGTCGTCCGCGTGGCTGCGAGGGGCTAGCGGGAGAGGAGCGCTCGCGCGGGCTGGGGCTTGCCGGCGTGCAGGGGATGGTGAGGCCCTGCTGCTCGCTGTGCGGCTTGGCCGGCGTGGTCGTTAGCGCACGTCGAGCACGGGGAAGAAGCAGGGGAGGGGGGAGAAAAGAAGAAGGGAGTTGACCGAAGTCAAATTCATTTTGACTGAGATTTGAACAAATATTTGTATTGAAACTCGAAAATCGGCCAAAACAAATGTTGCTCAAAATTGTATTATCTAAAACTTTTGTATTGGATGATTTTTGGTTTGAGCTCTAAATTAGACAGAAAAGATAGGCTTTTCGGTTTTGTTAAAAAAACTTTGAATTTTGAAAAACAAAAGTAGTAAATTGAAACTTTGTGATCACTTCCCATGAGTCCATGACCATGATTTCTTTGTTGAATCATTGTTTGAGTTTTTGGCTTGATTAATTTTGGTAAAATTGATGTCAACACTAGGTTTGACTTTGGTCAAACATATGCTTAAAGCCTAATTGTGTTTCAATTTGGACTCTAATTCTTGAGTTGTCACATCATCTAACTTCATATTTTGTAGTGGTATGGTGAACATAAGGTTCTATCCAAGTTTGAGTTTCATATGAGTTCAAAAATGAATGGGCTACTCAAATCTCAAGGTTTGACTTAAGTTATAAGAAGTTATGTTTGAAAAGTATCCATTTTATGAACAATGTATACTTCAAATTTTGTAAAATCTTATAAAATGGAAATTCATTTAACATATAGAAAATAGTAGATCAGTTCTAAATTTTTTAAAACTTCTTGAATACAATTCATATGTATTATGTTACATATCAAAAATGAGTTGGTGTATATAAGATAATTATTTGTATGTGCTACTTCACAATGGTGCAATAAAATGAAAAAAGAAAAGAAAAACATATTCTGATAAGAAATACATTAAGGCCCATTTCAGCCCAAATGGCACAATTGATCTGACCGTCCATCACCGATCCAACGACTATAATCGTGACTCAATGGTATAAAAGATGGAGAAACCCTAGCTCTCCTTCTCCGCCGCCCGCTCTCTCCTCGCCCCCCGCGCCCCCCTCCACGCCTTCTCGCGCGGCCGCCGCGCCTCCGCCTCGCCGCCGCTTCGCGCAGTCTCCTCCTCGGCCACCGGCCCCTCCTCCACTCCTCCGGCCAAGGACGGCTGGCCAGCCCCAGATCCGGTCAGGGCTCGCGGCATGCCATGACGAGCACCGCCGGATCCCATCTCTCTCTCCCAAGGCGGCGCGGCGCGAGCCCTTGTTGCCGGAGCCCCCTACCTCATCAAGTTTCATCCATCGGTAGCTACTCTCTTGCTTCCGTTCCAGATATCCACGGGATCCACAGATCCACCAGCTGTTGCTCCTTCTCAAATTCACCCGACGCTCCATCTCTACTATCTGCTCTTACAGGAGACGGCAAGATCTCCTGCGGCAGGGCGAGCTCCGGCGCATGAAGGTGCTGGAGGAAGGGAAGGGGCCAGGGGCGACACTCTCCTTGGTTCCCGCAACCGCGCCCTCCCCCGCTGCACCAACCTCCTTGCTGAATCCAGCCCTTCGCAGCCGGAAGCGCTGGGGCCCTCCCTAGCCTGCAGCAACACACGGAAGCTCTACGTGAGATGGCAGCAGCTCTTCCAGGTCCATGTATCCTCTCCTCCTTTGCTTCCGTTCTCTCCTCCCTTGCTTCCGTTCTGGCCGTAGCAACCCATGAATCCAGTCATGATTTAATCTGTTAATCCCATGCTTCTATTGTGTCACTGTGTGATTTAATTGGATATACATAGTCTAGGAGCTTTGTTCCCCCAGATCCGAGCGCAATTGTTTGTTGAAATGCCTAGCTGTGATAAAAATGATGTTACATATTTGGCACATTATTCCATTAGTAAAGTATTTGTAATATGTACTGATATGGCATATATGCATTGTACTGATGTTACATAGTCTCTTTTTAGCATTGTCGTGCACAGTTTGTAGAATTGCATAATTGTTGATGCATAGTAGCACATAACTATGTCTTGTGGGAGGTGACCAGTTAACAGTTTTTTCTCAAGATTTTTAGTGTATTGCTTGCATTCGGATTATTTGTCTTACTGTTTGCGTAGTTCCCTAAAGGTTTAAGACTGACGTAACTACTATTTCACGTGCAGGCAATCTTCAAGATGCAAAGAGCAATGTGTGGTGGAATCCTGATATGCTTTCCACAGAAATTGTAAACCTGTCCACTTTATGTTTTGTGACAATTCAAATCTTCAGCATTTTGCATGTAAACGCTGATGCATTTTTACTTTCAAAAGTGATGGTGAAACTAAATATTTTAACTGTTCAACTTTATCAGTTTGGAGACTGCAGAACATTGGAGCAGCATCTCCGTTGAAGCCATAAGAAGTTGACCTGATGTGCTAGCCACACTAGTATATGGCCATAGTTGCTTTGGCCAAAATGCATTTGCTTTGCCAGGGTACGTAAAGTTTCTGTTACATGCATTATAGGAAACTTAATAACTCGGATTGGAAATCAATTGAACAAAAATTTGAAAAGAAGCTTAGCAGCTGGAAAGGAAAACATAGGCGGCCAAGCTGCTGCAGCAGGCGTTTGGGGCGTCCACTGACAAAGCCGCACCAGCAGCAGCTCTGTTGCAACAGGCGCTGGCCATGATGCAGGGCGACTCATTGGGGGAGGTCAAGTCAGGGCAGAAAACAATGGCACCAGAGGTGGCTACTAAGGTAGCCGGAAGTGTTGGGAGCAAGCCTGGTAGTGATGTACCGGAGTCGTCAAGTATGGGGGCGGCTAAGGCAAAGTCCCCATACTGCTACAGGTGTTTCACTAAGGGGCATGCAATGGCTGAGTGTACTGCAGTGGTGTATTGTGACATCTGCGATAAACAGGATCACTCAAAGTTTCGGTGCCCCAGGTTTCGTGCAGAAAAGTTTATGGCATCTACTTGTGGATATGCCGTTGATGGGTTGGGATTTTACTACATCCCGGCTCCCACTACTATCAAGCACAAGGGTGACACGAAGACTGGCATAATTAGGGTTATTGGTGGGTCTTTGACGGTGCCAATGGTGACCTCTGAATTACAGCGGCTCATTCCAGGAACATGGAAGTGGGTGGTGCAGGAAACAACACCCAACACTTTTAGGGCAGTGTTTCCTACGCGAGCTGAGTTACTGAGGATGAAAGAGTGGGGTGTACTTCATACAAAATTCCCGAACATAACAGTGACTATTGATGAGGTGGGAGGCAGTGTTTCAAAGTGTTCATTGCCTAAGGTTTGGGTGCAATTCACTGGTTTGTCTGATGATTTGATGGAGTATGAGGTGATTTGGTCTGTGGGGTCGATTCTTGGTGTACCTAAGGACGTGGACATGGGTTTCATGAGGAAGAATAATAGATGCAGAGTTCAGTTACTGGTGTTGGATCCCAATATCATACCGCAGTCTGCGGGTGTGGTTATTGGGGACTCTATGGATATGGATGTGGTTTTGTTGTTAGTGAAAGCTTCTCCACCATGTCGTTGCTAGCCAAGTTGTTGCATCTGCCTCCATCAATAATCAAGCGACAAGAACGCGCTTTAATTACACACTTGGTTTGGAATAATATATGCCGCTGATTTTGCTCCGGCTTCTCCTTTGTGCACTAAGCACACACTGCACAATGGGGCTCTCATAATGCTTGGCATCCTCCGCGCCAATCTATTCATCTAGTGTCTCCTCATTCCCTGCATCGTCAGCATGCCGCAAGCAAAGCAAATGTTTGTCCATCGAAATCACTAGCAGAGGAATACCCACCATCATTTTTTACACCAAAACTCGCTTGTTTGGGCAATCACACTGCACATGCCCATAGCCCTTGCACTGGTGACATTGGACATCTCTTGTTCTACGTATAACAGTTACCAATGTAACTTTATATTTTCTAACGTTATGGTCAACATAAGGTTGTATCCCAATTTTAGGTACATACGAGTTCGAAAAATGTTACAGGGTGTTAAATCTCAAAGTTGGTCTTACATTATCAAAACCTTCTAAATTTTTTATAACAAGCTTATTAACCCAAGATATGTTGTCGCATCAAGTTGTAGATTAGTTTGACCAAATTGAGATTTATTACAATTATTCTATGGTAATTTGGAGGTAGAAAGTTAAATTATTCCTAGCAAACAATTAAATTCTTCATCTATCTCTAGAATATGAGCTATAATACAACATATAAGCCTAAATATAATTTTATATATTTTTCTAAATTTTATTTGACATATGAGTAGTTCAATTTGGAATTACTTTTGATAAGCACGTAGAAATTCATTTAAACTACAGAAAATAGTAATCACTTTCAAAAAATTTTAAACTTCTACAAGAAAACATATATGAAGTCTATTACATATAAACAATGACTTGCTGTACATAAGATAATTATTTTTATATGTTACTTTACAATGGAACAATAAAATGAAAAAAGAAAAAGAAAAACATTAAGCAAAAGGAATAGATCAAGGCCCGTTTCAGCCCAAATGGCCCAATAAATTATGGTCGTTCATCTTTTGATCTAACGTATGTAATTGCAGTCTTATGCTACAAAATCACTAGAAACCTTAGTTCTCATCTCCATTCCCCTGTCTCCACCACTCTCCTGTTGAGCCGCCGAGCCGCCGCCGCTCCTCGTCCACTCCCGCGCTCCTTCCTGCTCTCCTCCCTGGCCCCTTCCTCACCAAGGCCCGGATCCGAGCTACTGTCGGGCCTTGACCCCTCCTCCCGGTCCTGGACGCCATGGCAGGCCCCATAACGGTGTCGAGGGTTCCACCACCCGCCACCTTTGCACATAGGCCCGACGCCGCTCCCCCAAACCCTAGCCCACCCGAGCCCCAGGCTCGTCCTCGACGCCGCCCTCCTCCACAACCTCCTCCTCCTCACAGCGCTGTTGTCGCCGCAATCACGGCCTCAAGGCGGGTGAGGGCCACGAGGCGAGGGACTATAAAAATTAATTAGTACCAGCTTTGTTACCTTTACCTTACCGCTATTGTTCAGCCATTGAATGTGATATGGATATGGATGTGGTTTTGTTGTTAGTGAAAGCTTCTCCACCATGTCGTTGCTAGCCAAGTTGTTGCATCTGCCTCCATCAATAATCAAGCGACAAGAACGCGCTTTAATTACACACTTGGTTTGGAATAATATATGCCGCTGATTTTGCTCCGGCTTCTCCTTTGTGCACTAAGCACACACTGCACAATGGGGCTCTCATAATGCTTGGCATCCTCCGCGCCAATCTATTCATCTAGTGTCTCCTCATTCCCTGCATCGTCAGCATGCCGCAAGCAAAGCAAATGTTTGTCCATCGAAATCACTAGCAGAGGAATACCCACCATCATTTTTTACACCAAAACTCGCTTGTTTGGGCAATCACACTGCACATGCCCATAGCCCTTGCACTGGTGACATTGGACATCTCTTGTTCTACGTATAACAGTTACCAATGTAACTTTATATTTTCTAACGTTATGGTCAACATAAGGTTGTATCCCAATTTTAGGTACATACGAGTTCGAAAAATGTTACAGGGTGTTAAATCTCAAAGTTGGTCTTACATTATCAAAACCTTCTAAATTTTTTATAACAAGCTTATTAACCCAAGATATGTTGTCGCATCAAGTTGTAGATTAGTTTGACCAAATTGAGATTTATTACAATTATTCTATGGTAATTTGGAGGTAGAAAGTTAAATTATTCCTAGCAAACAATTAAATTCTTCATCTATCTCTAGAATATGAGCTATAATACAACATATAAGCCTAAATATAATTTTATATATTTTTCTAAATTTTATTTGACATATGAGTAGTTCAATTTGGAATTACTTTTGATAAGCACGTAAAAATTCATTTAAACTACAGAAAATAGTAATCACTTTCAAAAAAATTTAAAATTCTACAAAACAACGTATATGCAATCTATTACATTTAAAAAATGAGTTGGTGTACATAAGTTAATTATTTTTATTTGTTACTTTACAAAATGGTGCAATAAAATGAAAAATGAAAAAGAAAAACATTAAGCAAAAGGAATAGATCAAGGCCCGTTTCAGCCCAAATGGCCCAATAAATTATGGTCGTTCATCTTTTGATCTAACGTATGTAATTGCAGTCTTATGCTACAAAATCACTAGAAACCTTAGTTCTCATCTCCATTCCCCTGTCTCCACCACTCTCCTGTTGAGCCGCCGAGCCGCCGCCGCTCCTCGTCCACTCCCGCGCTCCTTCCTGCTCTCCTCCCTGGCCCCTTCCTCACCAAGGCCCGGATCCGAGCTACTGTCGGGCCTTGACCCCTCCTCCCGGTCCTGGACGCCATGGCAGGCCCCATAACGGTGTCGAGGGTTCCACCACCCGCCACCTTTGCACATAGGCCCGACGCCGCTCCCCCAAACCCTAGCCCACCCGAGCCCCAGGCTCGTCCTCGACGCCGCCCTCCTCCACAACCTCCTCCTCCTCACAGCGCTGTTGTCGCCGCAATCACGGCCTCAAGGCGGGTGAGGGCCACGAGGCGAGGGACTATAAAAATTAATTAGTACCAGCTTTGTTACCTTTACCTTACCGCTATTGTTCAGCCATTGAATGTGATATGGATATGGATGTGGTTTTGTTGTTAGTGAAAGCTTCTCCACCATGTCGTTGCTAGCCAAGTTGTTGCATCTGCCTCCATCAATAATCAAGCGACAAGAACGCGCTTTAATTACACACTTGGTTTGGAATAATATATGCCGCTGATTTTGCTCCGGCTTCTCCTTTGTGCACTAAGCACACACTGCACAATGGGGCTCTCATAATGCTTGGCATCCTCCGCGCCAATCTATTCATCTAGTGTCTCCTCATTCCCTGCATCGTCAGCATGCCGCAAGCAAAGCAAATGTTTGTCCATCGAAATCACTAGCAGAGGAATACCCACCATCATTTTTTACACCAAAACTCGCTTGTTTGGGAGGGGATCAAGAATTTAGAGGTGCAAAACCAGTGCTTGTTGAGCAAGTGGCTGTTTAAGCTCATTAATGAGGATGGGTTGTGGCAACAACTGCTAAGAAATAAGTATCTTAGATCGAATACTATCACAGCTAGTTGCTCTAAAAGGTGTACAAAAATATTTCAAACTTCGACCATATCTTGCAGATTCCTGAATTCTGGGGTCTATTTACTTGATCTCTTTCATTTTTTTTTTGAGATTACTTGATCTCTTTCTTTTTTTTTTGAGGAGAACTTGATCTCTTTCATGATGTCAAAGAAAAAAGAGCAAAACTAAAATCCTCACGCGTGGGCAAACCAGCCCACTTCAGCGTTTGAAATCGCGCCAGGTCGCTTCTGCGCAGCCCATTGGGGACGTATTGGCTCCGATTCTGGGCGCAGCTACATCGGCATGAGCAAGATAGAGATGCAATAAAGAATGCATGTCACACCTTGGAGGTTTTGGTAATGCAGATGTTCGCCAACCATGGATGGAGATTTAGCAATAGAATTGCTTTATAAATCTTTTGTTATCTTGGTGGCCTTTTTCTTAAAAGTGTGTGAAGGCAGACGCGAGAACTGCTAGTGTGTAAACAATGGCCGTAGCCTCTTGGTCAAGGCCGGGTTTGATTAATCCATTATCTTAAAAAAAAAACTCGTCAAGTTTCATCCATCGGTAGCTACTCTCTTGCTTCCGTTCCAGATATCCACGGGATCCACAGATCCACCAGCTGTTGCTCCTTCTCAAATTCACCCGACGCTCCATCTCTACTATCTGCTCTTACAGGAGACGGCAAGATCTCCTGCGGCAGGGCGAGCTCCGGCGCATGAAGGTGCTGGAGGAAGGGAAGGGGCCAGGGGCGACACTCTCCTTGGTTCCCGCAACCGCGCCCTCCCCCGCTGCACCAACCTCCTTGCTGAATCCAGCCCTTCGCAGCCGGAAGCGCTGGGGCCCTCCCTAGCCTGCAGCAACACACGGAAGCTCTACGTGAGATGGCAGCAGCTCTTCCAGGTCCATGTATCCTCTCCTCCTTTGCTTCCGTTCTCTCCTCCCTTGCTTCCGTTCTGGCCGTAGCAACCCATGAATCCAGTCATGATTTAATCTGTTAATCCCATGCTTCTATTGTGTCACTGTGTGATTTAATTGGATATACATAGTCTAGGAGCTTTGTTCCCCCAGATCCGAGCGCAATTGTTTGTTGAAATGCCTAGCTGTGATAAAAATGATGTTACATATTTGGCACATTATTCCATTAGTAAAGTATTTGTAATATGTACTGATATGGCATATATGCATTGTACTGATGTTACATAGTCTCTTTTTAGCATTGTCGTGCACAGTTTGTAGAATTGCATAATTGTTGATGCATAGTAGCACATAACTATGT
Organism: Echinochloa crus-galli; assembly: GCA_900205405.1. NCBI lineage: Eukaryota > Viridiplantae > Streptophyta > Magnoliopsida > Poales > Poaceae > Echinochloa > Echinochloa crus-galli. The sequence continues at coordinate 73,269 of OAMR01000730.1, forward strand.
CTTGTGGGAGGTGACCAGTTAACAGTTTTTTCTCAAGATTTTTAGTGTATTGCTTGCATTCGGATTATTTGTCTTACTGTTTGCGTAGTTCCCTAAAGGTTTAAGACTGACGTAACTACTATTTCACGTGCAGGCAATCTTCAAGATGCAAAGAGCAATGTGTGGTGGAATCCTGATATGCTTTCCACAGAAATTGTAAACCTGTCCACTTTATGTTTTGTGACAATTCAAATCTTCAGCATTTTGCATGTAAACGCTGATGCATTTTTACTTTCAAAAGTGATGGTGAAACTAAATATTTTAACTGTTCAACTTTATCAGTTTGGAGACTGCAGAACATTGGAGCAGCATCTCCGTTGAAGCCATAAGAAGTTGACCTGATGTGCTAGCCACACTAGTATATGGCCATAGTTGCTTTGGCCAAAATGCATTTGCTTTGCCAGGGTACGTAAAGTTTCTGTTACATTTAAATTTAAGCAAATGTTGAATTCTTATCGTATATGGTGCCGGGGGTTGTCTACTATAACCTAAGCTTCTACAGTTCCTTTTCTTGGCTATAGGTATTTTAGACGGATTTAGCTAGCTCAAAAAGTTGTAAAAGTTGTGTCTGTGTCGTCTTTGGATGTTTGATGAAATGCAGAAATGCAGCTCTGAAATGTTTCTTTGAAATGCAGCTCTGCATAGTGCATGTTCTAGTATATATTAAAGAAAGGAACAGTTTAATCAGTCTGAATCACTAGTTATTTAAATGGTGATTGAAGTGCTTCTGTTGCTATCTTTCTTCTATTCTGCACTCATAGACTTCCAACTAATCATTTTCTTTTACTGTTTTTTATTTGCTGGTTGCAAGATGCAAAAATGACGTGGGGGAATGAGGAGCTGCAGTTTCTTTTGAACGACAAGTTGGATGCCACGCCAAACAAGTTAGAAGAGATTATTTCACCGAGGATCAATCCAAGGAGGAACCAATTCTGTTATGTTGCTGCTGCTAGTGTTGCTGCTGTTCTGTTATGTCGCTGCTGCTAGTGTTGTATGGGCTACTGTTATGTTTTTAATTCAGAGCGCTATGAAATGTTCTGTTATGTTGTATGGGCTGCTGTTCTGTTGAGGCCAGAAATACTCTGAAATGTTATATGGGCTGATAAATTTTATATGGGCCGATTTCTATATGGGCTGTATTAATGAAATAAATTGTTAGCTTGTAAAAACATATGTGCTAAATTTGGCCCATTTTAGGGGGTCCAGTTTGAATCAGGCCCTAACACAACATTGCCACGTCATTGTGCCATGTCATCGCCATGTCAGCTGCCACATCATCGCATTGTCAGCTGCCACAACATTGCCATGTCAGCTGCCACAACATTGCCATGTCAGCTTCCACATCATCATCCATGCCAGCAAGTTGTGACATGTAAATTGAATCCGTGACGTTTATTTTCGTCACAAGTAATGGGCTCGGGTTGGGTTGTATGGGCTGGATCCAAACTTATGACGATGTCGTATCGTCATGGATTGAGTTAATCTATGACGTTTTTTTTTAAATATCGTCACGAGGTTCAACCGTGACGCTCAATACATGACAAATTTTGAGAACGTCACAGGGACTGGTTTATGACAATTTTTTAGTGATCTGTGACGAAAACTAAACGTCATAGATCAACGAATTTCTTGTAGTGAAAGCTACTATTGCACACGGCAAAGGCTTTGCCGTGTGTCGCACACGGCAAAGCGCACACGGCAAACGCCGACCGGCAAAGTCAGCTTTGCTGTGGGTCATTTGTCGGGCACACGGCGAAGCCTTTGCCGTGTACACCAACAGCACTCGGCAAACCATTTTCGAAAAAATAAAAAAAAACTCGACACGGGCACCCGTCGGGCCCGCCGCCGCCGCACGCGCACCACCCGCTGAGCCCGCCCGCCCGCGCCGTGGCCGCGCTTCCCTCCCTCCGCGCCGTCGTGGCCGCGCCGCCCGAGCCGCCGGCCACCGCCCGAGCCGTCAGGCCAGCCTGCGCTGCCGCGCCGCGCTCGCGCCGGCAGCAACGTGACCGCGCAGCGCATGGCCGCCGCTCGCGCCGTCAAGCCGGGCTGGCCGCGCCGCACCTGGCAGCCGCGCTGGCCGCGCCGCCAGGGCCCGCTCCAGTCATAGCCGTCGCTCCGCCGCCCGCGCCCCGGCCGCCGCTCGCGCGCCGCGCTGGCCGCACCGCCGCGGCGCGCCCGACCTCCGCTCGAGCCGCCGCCCGCAGGAGAGAGGACGGGAGAGATGAGAGATAGAGGTGAGAGAGAGGGGGGGGGGGTATTTTATTTGGATGGGAGAGTGGGATTCGTGGGAGAGGCTATGGACCAATGGGAGGCCAGCATTTCCATGGCATGGATTGATGACGTGGCGTGTGTGAGAGAGAGAGGTGTGTTTTCTCTTTGCTGTTGTATCAAAAATTTGGATAGCTAAACACCTTCAAATGAAAAAAGTTGTAAACTACAAACTTTTACATCTCTTCGAGACCAACAACTTTGATATAGAACAATTTACATCTGAGGTCATTTGAAAATTTTAAAAATTCAAAATTTCAAATTGGATACATTATAAAGATATTTTAAAGTATTAAACAGTCTCAAATGAAAAAATTGTCAACTACAAAGTTTTATATTTCATTGATATGCACAACTTTGATATATAACTTATTAATATTTGACATCATTTGAAAATTTTAAATTTTCAAATTTTAAATTAGATAATTTGTAATAATATTTTGAGTTATTAAACAATCTCAAATACAAAAGTTATCAACTACAAAGATTCATAACTTTTAAAGATCTACAACTTTCATTTAGAGTGTTTCTTCATCCGAGCTCAAATGAAAATTCCGAATTTGAAATCGCATCTTTCTACTACTACTACTAGAGAGAAGCTACAATAAGACATGTAAGATTTATGAACAAACTCACTTTAATATTGTCAAATGAAAAACTGTCCACAGCAAAAATTGTTTATCTTGATGAGTTATACAACTTTGTAGTTCAAAATATTTTCATTTGAATTCATTTAGAAGTTCAAAATGTGCTTTGAAACACCTCTTTGCCGTGTGCGAGGAAAAAACACACGGTAAACTATAGCTTTGTCGTGTGCCAAAAAAGAAGCACACGGCAAAGCCATGACTTTGCTGTGTGCAAGGTAGAAACACACGGCAAACTATATGTTTGCCGTGTGCCAGAAATGAAAACATACGGCAAAGCATATTTTGCCGAGTGTTTTTTTTTTGCCGAGTGTTTTTTAGGAAGCACACTGCCCGAAGGAATGCTCTCGGCAAACCATTGGACACACGGCAAACGGAGATTTTCCGGTAGTGTGGGGTGGGCCCCCTCTCGCTGCCCTCCCCATCCCACCCTAGGATCAGGCCTGTGGATACACCAATTGTCATCTATCCAATGTACAGTGACACTCATGTATTACTTATTCTGATTTGAAGTCCACATGTCCATGGCGGCAGTAAACAAGCGATAAGAAACATATTGAAATATGCATACCACATCTCTAATGGGTAACCCGAGATCTGATTGGAAAGCTAGGACACAGTGATTTGATGAACTCTACAAAATACTCATGCTCGGATATATTAAATGGGTACTCATGCATTACTATTGTCATGTAAAACTTTTTTAAGCTGGCCTCTCCATCATACCTGTATAGTAGTGATGTCTTTTCCACTGTCTTCTTTTTCAGCTTTGAGTTACTGCTGCCCCTTCACTACACTAGGTGCTACCCTAGCTCACATGGGTCCAAAAGCTCGTTGTTCCATAAATTCTCTCACATCTTCTCTTGTGATTGCATGTTGCATAATTGCAATAAGCCCACAAATGAACATATTTCTTCCCATTGTCCTCAATGATCAGCTTCTACTTGATAAAGTACTGCCACACATCAGACGTGCACTTCTTCTGCCTCTTTTCATTTGGCACCGGCTCATCATCACCCTCAACAATGATGGCATTTGCAGTATCTGTTCCTCGCTAACCACTACCAGCAATACGGTTGCCACCACCACAACTGCCATTGCCACCACTAGCAGCAGCACCACCACTGCTATTTCCACCACTAGTAGCACCACCACTCCCACTGCCATTGCCACCACCACCAGGACCACGCCACTGCCACTTTCACCTCCACCAGCAACACCACTAACACCTCCCCCAGCAGCGCCATTGCCATTACCACTGTCACTACCAGCTCTAGCTGCACCACTGCCACAATGACTTCGCAAAGAAGCTGCGTCACTTTTTGTTATTGGGCTAGATATACAGGAGTTGCACTAGATAGAGACAACCCAATTCTTGACTAGGGGGAGGGGTTCCATTTATTGACCTTGACCTTTTAGATCCTGGCAAAGAAAAAACAAATATATGAAGACATGCAATTATTCAGATTCAGCATTCAAACTATATCTTTGAAGGAATAAAACATATGGTAATTCAAAGAGAATTTCTACAATGAAATTATATCTTTTAATATTTAAACTATATATTTTCAGAGCAGAACGTTATGGTCATTCAATTTTGATTTTAATAATTTCTCCTGACCAATTACAAACATGACCAGTAATTATATTAGCCAGGGGATCATGGCCAGTAATAAATAGATCTGGAGACAAGCAATCACTCGAACAAATCTATGTGGCATATGAAGAACTGCCAACACATTTGAGAGTTTAATCTATTGGCATAATGCTCACTTGTTGACTTCCTTATGAAAATGGTACTTTTCAGGCAGCGACTTCTGATAGTAATTCCTCTCTCGTCAAAGGCAAGGAAGCAATGTAATAGGATTCTTACACTGAACTCCCTTTCATTCGATGTAAGCCCCCAGCTCTTTTATCTCACGTCTACGCAACAAACTCCTTACTAAAGAGTTTAGCATAGATGAGGTTCGAGAGTACCCACTCTCACTACGGGAAACCGGATATATGCCGAGTGTCCAGCCGTTTGCCGAGTGCATTATATCGGGCACTCGGCAAAGAAACCGTTTGCCGAGTGTCCAGGGCAAGGCACTCGGTATAAATGGGACACTCGGCAAATATAAGTTTTGCCGAGTGTCCGACCATGGACACTCGGCAAACATTAGCTTTGCCGAGTGTCTTTGACCTGACACTCGGCAAAGAAGGCGCACGTGCTCGTCACGCGACACCCCCACCAACGGCCGTCCGCGGCCGTCCGCAGCCGTTTGGGAGGCCCCTGCTTTGCCGAGTGCCAGGTCAAAGACACTCG
>OAMR01000730.1:101232-187130 GCA_900205405.1 Echinochloa crus-galli
TTCATGGTTAGTAAACAATGGATTCCAGGATGGGATACCCCATCTTGTGGTCACCACATCGATATTTTCGATGGAAGGCTCGGGTTACCCTGTGATCTTCCCTAATTAACTTAGTAGAAGGAACAATGGTTACTAATTGACCGATCTGGGTTTCTACCATTTTATTAAAGCTCACCTGGTTCTTGAAAGTAGAAGAAAGATTGCCCATTTTTATGTTGAGGCTTTCCAAAGTTTTATCATTGGAGGCAAACTTCTTGGTTAGGTTTTCATTAAGCTTAGCTTGTCTCACAACCAAACCTGAGGGAAGGTTGGTTTGAATTTATATTATTAGAAGAATAATAGAAGTTACCATTACCACCCTAATAGAAGGGGCATGGTTAATTCCACCTCAGATGACGATATCCATTATTGTTGTTGTCATCGTTCGACAATATCTATTATTGCTATTGTCATCGTTCATGTACAACACATCCTCACGGTGTCTTGTATTGCCAACATCACGTGTAACATGAGATATATGGCCTGAAGTGAACGGACCCATGCATATCCGTATTCGCTAGCGTGTGGTCGTCCGGTCTCTTTCTGATGGAGGAGGTCCCGCTAATGAGGTTGGAGAGGCTTTCATCACTCCAACCTCGATTGGCCACTATTTTATCAATAAGTAAGCGAGAAGAAGGCTCCTCCAGCAACAACGTCGATATGGCCTCGAGCTGTTGGAGTTAGCCCATTGCAGAACTTCTGAAGGATGACCCACTAGCAGACATCTTACAAAAACAGAAAGGAAACAAGAGTCACACCAGAAGCTGCCAAGGGACAATGGAACCATGAGGTAGAGCTTCTTTGAGCCTAACAACAGTAACCTAACAATTGATTGCTAGAGAAGATTGCTTCTTACTGTGTGTCTTTGGGAGGTGGGGGTTACACTACTTGTATATATAGGTACTCCGAGGCAGTTTGGTGTGCAAGTCTTCGAGGAATCATCCTCCATCACCTTAGGAATGTTGATAAGGTAGTTCGATTGAACCCCCCCCCCCCCTCCCCCCCTCTTGGTGTGAAAAGCCTCCGAATTCCGGTGGGTGGCTGCCAGGTGGGTTCTCATGGCGATGCTTGGTGTTTCCTGCGAGGTTGAGGCGGTTTTGCTTGGTTTGTGGGCTCTTCAATCCATGTAATTGCCTCTAACTGGATACATGTATATTTTCTTCCTTTGGAGTGTGCTTTCTTCCCTATTTTATAGATAAACCTCTACAAGCAAATATTTTCTAGGGACAAGTGGAATGTTATTTTATAAAGATACGTGTATAAGAAATGTCAGTTTTTTATTTATTCTTAAAGAATACAAGCAAGAACACACGTGCGATATGCACGTTTAATAAAAAATAAGATTGCATAACAGATAGTTGGCCGGAGACCGTGTTAGTTACGAATAAGAAAGATGAAGGGTTTGACGAAAAAAGGACCTGACATATAGGGCTGCTAGAAGGGGTAGTGTTTTAACTGGTGGGTCTGTCGGTTGTCAAAAGTTTTGGGTCTTTATAGATTGATGATCATTTTTGGTACTTATGGACCGCCAACAATCACAAAGAAAGTCTCCGGACACACTTGGTGGACCACATTCTTATGGTGGTCACACATAGGGCCATAGGGGCCTAGTGCCCTTGCTAGTAGTGATGGTGTGGGTGGTTGCCAATCACAGGTTTTATGGAGCTCATACACTTCTAATAAAAAGAAAAAATAGTAGCAAAGAAAAAAATCATGTGGTTACTGATCACGTCATAGGACCCATAGATGGACGATGTGGTAGTTGTTGAGTTTTTTTTACTATTTTTTCGGGAATTATTTGTTGAATTGATATTTTTTTCTTCCAATAATTTTTGACAAGGTCTCCAAACCAGTTTTTCTTTACTTTATTTTTTAGCCATCAGTAAAAGAACCACATTGGATCCCAACAAAGAAAACAAAAGTTACAGATTTTTACATCAATGGAACAGCTAAAAATCGAAGAGCGAGTTGCAATTTGCAAATGGGAAGACCAATGCAGGATGTGGAAACACAACTCCGAGAGGGTGCCGTGGAGGGGATTTTCGAAGGATAGGAATAGGCCGACCGCGGCAGTTGATATGTAGCCGCCACATTCAGCAGGGACAGAATAGATGAAATTTAAGAGAACCAATCCAGCGATAAATGAATAAGATCAGCATACATCTAGAGCAGGGCTAGATAACTTGATACGGTTCTTTTGTCTGTCCTGTATTCTTAATTTCTTATATAGGATGTCGCAAAATTGCACTTGAGGAGCTTTCTTTTCTAAACTTTTCTCTATTCTACATGGATCGAGATAGGTGATGCATATGCATCCAATCCGTGATATACTAAGAGGAATGACCTGTACGAAAAGAGGAAAACTTAACCGATCACGCAATGCTGCTGCTGATATCTGCCTTGATCTCCTCCACGGCGCTCGGCGGCACCACTGCCGCCGTGGTGACCGTGACCGCGGCCTCCCCGCCGTTGCTGGTCATAGTGGCCGCCTGGACGGGCACCCGGTGTCGGTGGAACACCTCCAGCATGCACGCACTACAAGAAAAACTCACATCCGCCCCCCTTATAGGCCTCGGCGCCGTTTGAACCCGGTGCTAAAGGTACATTAGCACCGGGTGTAAAGTTTTAGTGCTCCCGGAGACCATTTAGCACCGGTTGGTAACATCAACCGGTGCTAAAGCCCCTCGACCCTTTAGCACCCGGTAGAAAAAAAAATGCATGTTGCTGGGATTCGAACTCAAGACCTTTTGGCTCGCGCGTACCCACCTAACCATCTCAACTACTTGGCACATGTGATGGAATAGAATATGCTTTCCTTTTAAAGTAACATGCAACACCCCCTTTAGCACCGGATCGTAACACAAACTGGTGCTAAAAGATCTTTAGCACCGGATCGTAACACCACCCGGTGCTAAGGGTGACCCTTTAGCACCGGGTGGTGTTACGATCCCACCTAACCATCTCAACTACTTGGCACATGTGATGGAATAGAATATGCTTTCCTTTTAAAGTAACATGCAACACCCCCTTTAGCACCGGATCGTAACACAAACTGGTGCTAAAAGATCTTTAGCACCGGATCGTAACACCACCCGGTGCTAAGGGTGACCCTTTAGCACCGGGTGGTGTTACGATCCCGCGGGCAGGCGAGCCGACCTGCACGACGGCTTCACGGCCGCGCCGGCGCTGGCCCCGTCGATCGGCCGCAGCCCGCGCTGACCCCGCGAACGCTCTGTGCGCCTCGAGCTTCGAGACCATGCCCGGCAGTGCCCCCACGTACGCGATCGCCTCATCCAGGATCTGCGTCCTGTTCGCCTGCACGCCGTCTCCGGCCACGCCGCGTGAAGTCCGTGTGAGACCATGGCCAAGGACGAACGAACAGTGCCGGCCCTAGGATTTTGAACGCCCTCTGGCGAACTCGTCGCGACGGTCCCTCATGGGTCTAGACTTTATATGAAATCTTATAATATCTATATATACATTATTTTTTCTTGCAAAATGAAAACAAATATATTGATATCATTTTAATATAACGTGTTTGATAATCATCAGGAAACAATGTAGACTAAAATAATAATATATTTGATAATCATCAGGGAACAATGTACTTCTAGAATTAATTTGATTATTTTATATTTTTACTTCATAATACCCATTACTTCTCATAAAAAGATACTTCTTCGGGCGTTTCTTGATGCAAATAGAACCAACTATAGAAATCTCAAGTTTGGAATAATTATAACCTGGAGCTCGACGGAGAAGGACACTTCGGGCGTTCGTCGTTCGCGTCTTCCGGTCTTTGCGATGCGATAATCATCAGGAACAATGTACTTCTAGAATTAATTTGATTATCTTATATTTTTACTTCATAATACCCATTACTTCTCATAAAAAGATACTTCTTCGGGCGTTTCTTGATGCAAATAGAACCAACTATAGAAATCTCAAGTTTGGAATAATTATAACCTGGAGCTCGACGGAGGACACTTCGGGCATTCGTCGTTCGCGTCTTCCAGTCTTTGCTATGCGCCGATGCCGCTGGCCGCCGGCGCGATGAGATGCCGACGATGCGATGCCGGCGGTGCGATGCGACGGTTCGGTTAAGGTTAATCCTCCCCCCGACGTTTTGCCTCTTGGGCTGGAATTGGAAGCGCGATCAGATTGAGAGTCCAAGACTGTTATACGTATACAGATCATTATATTTATATTTAGGCTTGGGCCCCCTCCCGGCTTGGGCCCTCGGCGGTCACACTCCATGCCCTACCCCTAGGGCCAGCCCTACGAACGAAGGGGGCAGTGGAAGGAGAAAGGGGAAAAAATAAACGGTAATGCTTAGATGAAGATGTCCGACGCGGACGGAAATATCGGACGCGTTCAGTGCTCACGCTCGGTTTCCTGTCTATACATACGCGGCCGCCGTTTCGTAAAAAAAAACCATCGTCTTTCTGCTCGCTCCCCCGTCGTTTTCCTCCTCGCTCTAGCGCCGCCGATGCCGCCATGCTCCTCCGCGCGCCGCCGCCTGCCCCCTCCTCCGTGCTGCCGCTGGCTCCCTCCTCCACACCGCCTCTGGCTCCCTCCTCCGCGCCGCCGCCGTTTCCCATCCCTGTTGCCTCTCCTTCGCGGGCGCCAAGGACGAGCGCCTCCACCGCGTCGCCGTCGCTCCGCCGGCATCCCTCCTCTGCGTCACCGGCGGCCTCCCTCGTCTCCTCTCCTCTATGTTGTGGCCAGTCTCCTCGTCTCTGCTCCTCCGCGTCGAGGCGCCGCTCCTCCGCATTCGTCGCCGCATTTCTCCTACGCCTCGCCGTCGCCTCCCGAGTGAGCTCGGCCGCTGGTGCGGGTCGCTGCCGCTCCACAGCAAGAGGCACGGCCAAGGCTCGGCCGCCTTTGCCCGCGGCGTCTCCCGCGTCGGCCGCCGGAGAAGCTCCAGGCGACATTCATGGCGTGCAGCAGGTAGGTTTTGGTGCATGTTGCTAGGGTTTGCTCTATGTTGCAAGAGCATGTTTCACGTGTTTCGGATGTTGTAAAAGAATGTTTCAACTATTTTACGTGAATGTTGCAAAACTAGATCTGGAATGTTCTAGGGTTTCGCTCCAGTTGCAACAGCATGTTTCATGTGTTTCGGATGTTCAGAAAAAATGTTGCAACTGTTTGATGTGAATGTTGCAAAACTAGATCTGGAATGTTCTAGGGTTTCGCTCCATGTTGCAACAACATGTTTCACGTGTTTCGGATGTTGTAAAAGAATGTTTCAACTATTTTACGTGAATGTTGCAAAAATAGATCTAAAATGTTGCATTGGTTGCAATGATTAAAAAAATGTTGCAGTTGTATAATTTTGATGTTGCAATAGCCTTGTCTTGAGTGACGCTCCCTAATTAACTTAGTAGAAGGAACACTGGCTACTAATTGACCGATCTGAGTTTCTACCATTTTATTAAAGCTCACTTGGTTCTTAAAAGTAGAAGAAAGATTGTTCATTTTTATGTTGAGGCTTTCCAAAGTTTTATCATTGGAGGCAAACTTCTTGGTTAGGTTTTCATTAAGCTTAGCTTGTCGCACAACCAAACCTATGAGGGAAGGTTGGTTTGAATTTATATTATCAACCGGTGGCTTTCTTTGTTTCAGATATGGTACTATGATGTTGTATATATTATTTTTGTATGTTGCAAGCAACATCATATTCATGTTGCGGCGGGATTTTTTCCTGCTACAGTACCGTCCGATTTTTTTACCCCCGTCGGACGTCCGGGCGCTAGCAAGCCCGGAGCTGATTTTATCCCCATTCCTTTTCGAATTATCGATGCGGGAAGCGCTGCCGCACAGAGCTTGGGCCTTTATGCGTAGCGTTCGTCCGACGCGGGACGACGGCCCAGTATTGAGAAAAGTCCATTCCACACCCCTCAACTATCGAGATGCTGTCCGATTCTCAATCCTTAACTGCAAAATCAGATATTCAACACCCTTCAACTTTTCAAACCGTCCAATTTACACCCTTCGGTGGTTTTGATGCCGTTTTCGCTGATGTGGCGCCATGTTTGTCGTTCTATGTGGTGCCACATCACCTATAAGGGGTAAATTGTCTTCTTCGATAGTTCGAAGGATCAACTAAACTCTATAAAAAAATGCTATAGAAAAATATTTTATATTAGAAAACATATGTAATTAAAATAGTACAGTCTTGTTCAGTCGTCGAAAATTAATAGAAAATCTGTTTTAGCTCAGAAAAATATAAAATTAGTTTTATATTTTTCTAAAACTACGCACTGGTCTTTTAGTTCCTGGTTGGGAGTTATTTTGATCTTTTCGATCACCTTTTCTCTACCTAATTATAAAGTAAGGATTGTTTCTGCAGTACGTCATAATTTTTACCAAGCCCCCCTAATATTTATATAAATCAACCCACCATCCCATAGTATATACTACTATATTATATTTTTTTTTCTTATCTAATTTTGGTCCGTCACACAGGCAATCGCAACGTGTATCAGTTTGTTTCCGTCTTGTAGTAGACTAGCAGCACCGTGGCCTGCCCGGCTGGTTGAGTTTGAGACTTCGAGTCCCATCCACCCACGCCGTCGACGTGCAAGCGGCTGCGCGGTGAGGTCGCGGGCCGCGCGGCGAGGGCGGCGTCCGGCGGGTGCACGCGGCGGCGGGCGCGGCAGCGAGCACGACCACGGGCGGGCGGACGCAGCCGCGAGCGAGGACGGAGATTAACAATCGCCATTTCATTCAGTAATATAGAAGTACAAATCAAGCAAATCCAAGTGATAAACAAGCAAATCCAGCACATACAAGTTGAGAACAAGCAAATCTCTTTTAAAAAGAACACCAAATCCATTACATAAGTCTCCACGAGCAGCTTATTCACGAGATCTACATGCCAATTGCCGACACATACACAGACCACACTAGACAACTCGATGTCACGGACATGCAAAAAGAATCGAATCACTACGGCCTACACAAGCCTGCGGCAGGCTACGGAGTGCGCACAGCTGTAGAAGAGTTGGCGACGATGAACTGCAGATGGCCTGAACGGAGCAGCCGGCGGCGACCCTCGCAGTCCGCGTCGACGGGGACGACTCCAGTCACGCGAGGTCCTTGTGAACTCTAGCGCCCGAAGCTAGCATCCAGTCATGCTCGTTGGCTCGCCGCTCGTGAGATAGAGAGGCCTGAGAAGAGAGGAGCGAGACGAGTGCAGGGGGAGATGAGGGCGCCGGAGGAAAAAGTTGCGGCCGCCTAGGGTGGATGGATTGGATAACACTAGGGTTTTCTGAGATATATACGTGGTCTATGCACATGGGCTGTTGTTGGGCTGAATTTTATGGGCCAAAATTACATGTGCCTGTTGATTTCGGGTCCCCGACGGAGCTCCGCGGAGTACATTCGTCCCCCGTCCCCGCCCCGCACACAATTCGGGGCTCCACCCTGTTAGCCCCGCGGGGGAAAACCTAGCACCGTCCCCGTTCCGTTCGGGGCGAATCCCCGCGGATCCCCACTTCTACGGGGGATTTTGCCACCCATAGACGGACAGTTCGTCTTATTGCTCAATCTGACGATGGAAGACGAGAAGAAACGATTGCTCTCACAATCACTAGGAAGGAGAGGTGTCGACTAAGGCTCCTACGTGATTAATTTCCAATTCATTTAATACTATATTGTCTTCTGGTTTAATCACCTAAATGGCTCCAAAATTTTATAAATGGCTACTTACGGTGTTCTCTATGGTGTTGAAGTGTTCTATGAGATCATCCGTAGAACATCAAGCGCTATATACATTCTAATTTATTCCAAAAAATATCGTTATTATTAATTATAGCATAATGACCATATTTAGACCATTTGCACGGACAGTAGATATTACTCAATCAAATCAAATTTTAGCGGACATGGGACTGCAAGTAATATAATTTTTTTGAGAGTATAATATAAAAAATTAAAAATTAAAAGATACCATCACCAATAAAAGAAGTAACCATGTGTAATCTAATATTTATGTATCACAATGTAGTACCAAGAAATGCTTTACAGAAACATCATTAATTACCGTTGCAACACACGGGCATATTTGCTAGTTTTAGTAATAAAATAAAAAATGAAATATAAATAACTGCCTTCTACTTTATAAATACGTACGATATATTTTTAAACATGGAAATAATATAGTAGAGGGAATCTGATTATTTATGTGGTTCTTGATAAGAAAAATATCAGAATTTGTGATAGAAGCATATATATATCTTGAAGAAAGACGGGAGATATGGGTGGTTACAATAAATTTCTTGATTGAAGAATAAATGTTTAAGCTTTTCTTGCTTTCCTAGTTCATGCGTAGATTTAATCCAAGGAATTTAACAACTCCGTTCAATTATCTTACAGACCAAAAATTTAAGAGTTAAATGCATCAACAGATGTTATTCAGATTGGGTTAATGAACGTTCCTCTTGGAGACGGTGGCAAATGACCAATTGTCATAAATGATAAGGTTAAGACACCCATTCAGGAGGGATCTGTTGCTGCTAATGACCACGAGGCCAGTGGAAGTGGTTCCAACTCCAAGTACTTCTTGCCAAGATGGTGTCCTCCCGGTTTATCTCATACTCAGAGGAGGAAGCTTCGGCGCTTGAGGTTTCAAGAGATGAAGGAGAAGGAACTAGAGAAGCAGAGAGACAAGGCATTCAACAAGTACAGGTCCATGATCCCACAAGGGAAGAAATGGATAGTCAAGACCAGCTCCCAGTCAGAACCGGTCAGACCGGTTGGGGAGTCGGTCAAACCGGTTTCGCCGGTCAGACCGGTTGCTGAAAGCGGTCAGACCGCTTTGCCCGATGCGCCGCCCAGTTTTTCTTCTCCCGCTCCTATGGTTTTTGATGACAAGTTATCATTGGTATCCGCTCCAGAGGACGATAAAGAGCTTGTTGATTATGGTTCTTCTCCTGAACGCATGGATCTTGAACTTAATGTAATTCATATGTCTATGGATGGTTACATGTTATCAGTGGAGGACATTGCTCATCTTGATTTTGGGCCTTAGAAAGCTATTTTCCAGAAGCCTAAAGCTACTAAAAATCATCTGAAGTCTTTGTACATGAAGAGTCATATCAATGGGAAGCCTATCTCTCGCATGCTAGTGGATGGAGGGGCGATAGTCAACTTGATGCCGTATTCTCTGTTCAAGAAGCTGGGAGGTTCAGATGAAGAGTTGATCAAGACCAACATGACCATCAGCGGCGTTGGAGGAGGTGAACAGGAGGTTCAGATGAGGAGCTGATCAAGACCAACATGACTGTCAGCGGCGTTGGAGGAGGTGAACCTATGAGCGCCAAGGGAGTTGCTTCTATGGAGCTTATTATTGGAAGCAAGACATTGGCTAGTGCGTTTTTCGTCGCTGAGACACAAGGTAACTACAGTTTAATCCTTGGTCATGATTGGGTTCATGCAAATCAGTGTGTGCCTTCTACTTTGCATCAATTTTTAATTCAGTGGATAGATGATGAGGTAGAGGTCGTCCATGGAGATACGTCGGCTTGTGTTGCAGTAACCGATAGTTCTACTATAGATGGCCATGAGAATCTTAAGTGCTTATGTGGTTTAGATTTGTCTGATTGTGAGATCATTGGTTGCACTAAAGATGACTTTGCTACTGCTATTATGAAGCCGATCAGGGATCTGGCTATACCGTCTCTTATGATTTGATGGATCCGAATCTAGAGTGGTTACAGCAGAGGCGTAAGCACTATCGGGCGCGTAAGAACGATATGTGCGAGGCCATTGAAGATTTTGATTATTTGAGCAAGCTAGGACAAGGGTTTACGTCGGCTGATCCTCTAGAGGAGGTAGATATTGGTGATGGCACTGTACCTAGGCCGACATTTGTAAACAAGAATCTTGATCCTTTGGTTAAATCTATGTTAATAAAGCTATTAAAGGAGTATGTTGATTGTTTTGCATGGAGTTACAATGAAATGCCTGGTTTAAGTCGTGATCTAGTTGAACATCGTTTACCTATTAAACCTGGTTTTAGGCCTTTTAAACAATCTTGCGGAAACTTTAGTCCTGATATTTATGATCGAGTGAAAGAGGAAATCAATCAGTTGTTAGATGCTAAATTTATTAGGCCTTGTCGATATGCTGATTGGATTTCTAATATTGTGCCTATTGAGAAAAAAGGAACAAAAAAGCTTCGTGTTTGCATTGATTTTAGAGATCTCAATAGAGCTACTCTAAAGATGAATATCCTATGCCTATAGCCGATTTTCTTTTTAATGCTGCATCTGGACATAGAATTCTTAGCTTTCTTGATGGTAATGCTGGTTATAATCAAATATTTATGGCCGAAGAGGATATATAGCCAAAACGGCCTTTCTATGTCCGGGTTTTGTTGGTCTATTTGAGTGGGTAGTAATGACTTTTGGTTTGAAGAAAGCTGGTGCTACCTTTCAGAGGGCTATGAATTTGATTTTTCATGATTTGCTTGGCATTATAGTAGAGGTTTATATCGATGATATTGTTGTAAATCGGCTGGAGTAGATTCTCATTTAGCTGATTTAAGGCTTGCATTTGAAAGAATGTGTCGATATAAATTGAAGACGAATCCACTCAAATGTGCTTTTGGTGTATCGGCTGGGAAGTTTTTAGGATTTATTATGCATGAAAAAGGCATAGAGATAGATCCTAAAAAGATTGAAGCTATTAAGAATGTAGAGGCTCCTACTTGCAAGAAAGATTTGCAAAAGTTTTTGGGCAAAGTAAATTATTTGAGGAGATTCATTTGTAATTTGTCCGGAAAGGTGAATACATTTACTCCTTTACTTCGGTTGAAGAATGACATTGATTTTACTTGGGGGGCAAAACAACAAGAGGCCTTTGATGAAATCAAGCAATATTTATCTTCGCCACCCGTTCTTCAAGCGCCCAAGAGTGGAGTTCCATTTAAATTGTATGTGGCAGCTGAGAAGGATGTCATTGGAGGTGTTTTGACTCAAGAAACCGAAGGGAAGGAATATGTTGTTGCATATGAGAGTAGAAGATTATTGCATGCCGAAACAAGGTACACTTTTATTTAAAAGTTATGCTTATCATTATATCATACTTGTACCAAGTTAAGGCATTATCTTTTACCAAGTACTTGTGTAGTAGCATGTCAAACCGACATAATTAAATACATGTTGCACAAACCAATGTTAAGTGGTAGAGTCGGCAAATGGGCTTATGCTTTAGTTGAATATGATTTGCATTGTGAGCCATTAACTTCAATGAAAGGTCAAATAGTAGCCGACTTTATTGTTGAACATAGAATGGATAAGCAACTTGTTTGAATTGAATGTCGGTTATGCTACTTTTACTCCATGGAAATTGCACTTCGATGGATCGGTTTGCAAGAGTGGTTGTGGTATTGGAATTGTTATTACTTCTCCACATGGGGCTGTTTTTTAAGCACTTAACCGATTAGATCATGAATGTACTAATAACCAAGTCGAGTATGAGGCTCTTCTATTCGGATTGGGAATTTTGCATGACATGGGAGTAAAGCATGTAGAAGCTTATGGTGATTCTTTACTGGTGGTACAGCAAGTTTCTAAGGTATATCAATGCTTAGATGGATTTTTGAATGCCTATCTTGATAGATGCTTCGATATTATATCTTGCTTAAATGAGTTTATAATCCATCATGTACCATGAGAAAGAAATCCAAAGGCGAATGATCTGGCTCAACAAGCCTCTGGTTATAATTTTTAGAAAAGAAATTTTCAAGAACGAAGACCGATGTTTTTAAAGGCCGAGTGCGCTGTTCTGGAGGAACCGGTCGCACCGCTTCCTCAAACCGGTCTGACCGGTTTAATCGGTCTGACCGCCTTAGAAAAATGGTCTGGCCGGTTTCCCGAGACTGAGTCTACTTCGGCCATTGTTTCCAAAAAAGACGAAGTGGATGATTGGAGAAAGCCTCTGATTGATTATTTGCAGAATCCTAGCAGTTCAGTTGACAGAAAAATCCGACGATGGGCTCTAAAGTTTATTCTAGATGGCGATGAACTATATCGTCGCACCGTTGATGATTTGCTTGTTAAATGTTTGGGTCCTGACCAAGCTAGGTTGGCTATGGCAGAGGTTCATGAAGGAATTTGTGGTACTCATCAATCGGCTCCCAAGATGAAGTGGCTCCTTAAGCGAGCTTGTTTCTATTGGCCTAATATGATAGCCGACTGCTTTAAGTATTACAAAGATTGTGAAGAGTGTCAAAAGCATGGGGATATCCAATTGGTACCTACGGCATGGTTGCATCCAATTATTAAGCCTTCTGTTTCGGGGATGGGGTTTAGATTTTGTTGGCAAGATTCATCCTCCTTCGTCAAAGGGTCATTGTTTTGTGACTGTAGCAACTGATTATTTTACCAAGTGGACAGAGGCGATTCCTTTGAAGAATATAACACATAGAGAGGTGATTGAGTTTGTTAGAGAACATATTATACATAGGTTTGGTATTCCGCAAACTTTGACTACGGATCAAGGAACTTCGTTCATATCTAAATAGGTGCGTGAATTTGTCAATTCCTATGGTATTAAACTTCTCAATTCACCTCCATATTATGCTCCAGCTAATGGTCAAGCTGAGTCTAGCAACAAGACTTTGATAAAGCTCATCAAGAAGAAGGTAGAAGATCATCCTAAAAGATGGCATGAGGTATTATCTGAAGCTTTATGGGCTCATCGTATTTCTAGACATGGTGCTACTAATGTTACTCCTTTTGAGCTTGTGTATGGTCAAGAAGCCGTTTTGCGTGTAGAGGTGAATCTTGGCGCATACAGACTTGCAAAGCAAAATAATCTTGATGTTGATACATATTATGCTTTGATGATGGATAATATTGACGAAGTGACCGACAAGCGTTTGGAGGCTTTAGAAGAGATTGAAAAAGATAAAAGGCGAGTGGTGAGGGCTTATAATAAGAAGGTGAAGTCCAAATCTTTTCAGCTAGGTGACTTGGTTTGGAAAACAATTTTGCCTATTGGATTGAAAAGCAACAAGTTTGGCAAGTGGTCTCCAAGTTGGGAGGGTCCTTTCAAGATTGTGAAGGCTTGTTAAGGAAATTCTTATATGGTAGAGACCTTGCAAGGACAGCAGCTGCCTAGAGCTCTCAATGGGAGATACTTGAAGAAGTTTTATCCAAATGTTTGGCAAAGTGCTTGATAGGATATGGCCGATTTATGTTTGAAATTGCCTTTAGGATAAAAATGGCCGGTGTTAGCATATTTTCTAGTGCATAAAATTTACTAGAAAACAGGGGGGCATATGTTCACACCCAAAATTGGTAGTTGCCTATCAGGTCGAGGGCAACCGGTCAGACCAGTTCTAGAAAGCGGTCAGACCGGTTTCCCTGTAGCCGATCTGGCAACGGCCGAAACCTGTCTGACCGGTTTCCCTATCCGGTCTGACCGGTTTACTCCGAGTTGGAGTAGAATTATGAGTCCTGGTCGTTTTCCAAATTGTAAAAGGATTCCTTGCGGGGCAAGACCTCCCCACCCTATAAATATAAAGGGCCGTGGCCGATTGAGACCTATCATCCAATCGATCAAATACTTTTTTCTACTTTTTATCTCCAAACCCTAGCTTTTCCAACCCCTTTTGCTTTCCTTGTTTGTCTCGACGGCGACCAAGGAGGTTCTGAGTGGTCTGACTGATCTCAGAGCAACCCTAGGCGCGCCATCTCCGACGGGGTCCCTCCCGAGGTGGTGATCCTAGGCTTTTCCCGAAGCCCTAGCAAATCCGGTCTGACCGGATCTCCAAACCGGTCAGACCGGTTTGGGCTGAGGCTGCGGCGAGTGCAAAGTTCCGGTGCTGCACAATCCAGCGCTAGTGTGTGTTGACCGGAAAAAGTATCAACACAATGAATTAAAAGAAGAGTGCCATGTAACTGCAAAAGGAAAACTACTCTCCTTCAAATTACACCTATGCGAATTACAATTAATTCTTTTCAAGTATGTTAATGACAACTGAAAGGAAAACTAATTCTTCTATACGAGTACAAGTTAATGTTTGGTGTTCCACTACGATGGCTATGGCAAGAGTGGAATGGCCCCACAAAGCCGTGGATGGGGTTGGGTAATCCGTGCAATGATGATGATAAGCTCCTATTCGCTGCGGCTACAAATACCAAGATTGGTGATGGAAACAAGGCTTCATTTTGGAACACTTCCTGGGTCAATGGCCTACACCCGCGAGACATGGCACCGCTCCTATATACATCTGCACGCAAAAAGAATATCTCAGTCCGTGATGCTTTGTCGGACCACCAGTGGATTCAAGATCTTGATCTTCGCAATGTATTATCTGTCGCTCACCTGCAACAGTTCGTATGGCCACACACTCAAGCGCTGCAGCTGACAGAGGGGGCAGATATGTGCTCATGGAAGCTTAACTCCTGCGGCACCTACTCGGCGTCTGATGCGTATCGAGCACAATTTATAGGTCATAAAGAGAGTCATTTCCGGCCAACTATTTGGAAAGCGTGGGCACCACCATAGAGTATGGACTTCGGACCGACTACAATTACGAGGCTGACCAAGAAACGACTGTTGCCTCTTATGTCGGCGGGCACCGGAGACGGCACTCCACATTCTTGCTGACTGTCACTTCTCCAGACGAATTTGGTCACTCATCGCTAATTGTCTGTCTTTGCCACAACTCGCTCCCCTCAATTGGCCAACGTCCGACACGGTTGCCTCTTGGTGGGACATGATCGCTTCTTTGCAAGGAGTCCCTAAAAAAGTCATAAGATCCCTACTCCTTCTAGTCTGCTGGGAGTTTGGAAGGAAAGAAACATGCGTACCTTCCAACAAAAGGGCAGCCTGTAATTAGTGTTTTCCAAAAGATAAAAGAGGAGGCAAGAACCTGGAGTCTTGCCGGGGCAAAGGCCCTTCGAGAGTTTTTTCCCTGTTGAGGGTCTCTTTTCCTTATGTACAGTTCCTTTGTTTTTGTTTTCAAGTCCAACTACTTGGGTTGGCACTTGTAACTCTCTTCTATGTTAATAGAACGACCCAGTATGGGTCACGTTCGTTCAAAAAAAATGTTTGGTGTGCCAACTTGCAATGCTTTTCATCTATGTTCAATTCAAGAATAGAGATGGTTCTGGGTGGCAGCAGCAATGCTATGAACTTGCAAGACGACGAAAGTCAAATCATAGCTAACTATAAGAAGTAATTTGGCATCCACTAATGGTTCCATTCTCTAATTCACTTGGTTCATAATAGGTTTCCTGCAAACTGAACTTCTATGAACTTTGTTTGTTTCCTAAGCTCTGTTGATTTGTTTGATAATTTTCTCACTTCAGTTTGGAATCCTGATTTGAGAAGGGCATCTTCTCTATTCTTACAAACATGTTTAATTGCAGGTTCAGTGGAGGGGAGGTCATTGATGCAACTATCCTATACTATCTGAAAGTCAAGTTTAGAAGCTCTCTTCAGCAGTTCAGCCTCCACAAAGTCATGAAGAAACGGATCATTCGATCACTGCTGGCTACTTTCATCCTGTTTTTATTCAAAGGAGAGGGAATGGCTTCTGGTTGGGAGGAAACCCAAACTCGACTTAGTTTGAAATTTGAGGAGTGGCAGTGCTAACAGCCTAGCAGGCATGGTGGGGTGGTTGATCGATGGAGGAGATGAGGAAAGAGTGTTGTGCAAATGCTCCCTTGGATAGGGTTCTTCGTGCGAAATGTACGAGATGAAGGCGGGGTTAATCTTGTTGCTGGTTTGGGAGGCTGATTTGGAGCACCTCAATAGTGAGTAGAGACAGTTCATGCTTTGTAGTTTACACCTGAAAGTGCATTTAACCTCCTTCATGTGTTGGTTGGTTGATGACAAGCCACTTGGAAGATTAACTTTTTTATCAAGTGATAGACATGTGGTGATACAAAAACTGATGACGAAAAGCTCACCAAAAGACGAGATGAAATGCAGTTCCAGGACTCAATTATTTAATCTCTTACATATTTTTGTCCTTGAGTCACTAGGAAAAGCCGTACTATAAAGAGGGATTATAAGTCTATCGATCTTGTTGAAGAAGAAGTGCTTACTCCTAACTCTTCTTTAGATGCCTATTCAGAGTTTCTTGAAATTTCTCCAGAGTTGCTGGTGTCCGGAAACTCCGGACTTTAACAGTGTGATGGCAAGTTGTTGGTGAAGGGGTATTTATACCCCCCCCCCCCTTTCACCCCCTCTCATTCATTTCTCTTGAGCTAACTCGAACCAGAACATCTCTCTTGCATTCATAACTCCTCTTTACTTCCCTCTTGACTTCCTTGGTGAGACTTGGTGAGGAGATTGAGTGAGATTAAAGAGAGAGCAAGGTTGAGTGCTAGCAAGCTGAATCCCCATCCTTTGAGCACTTCGTTTCTTCTTCAAGCCGTGGATTTCGGGTTTTTTACTCTTGAAGAGCGCTTCTAGACGGCTAGGCGTTGCCCGGGAGCTCCAACTTGGTTGTGACAGACCTAGGAAGTTTGTATTACCCGGTTGAAGTAAGTATAAGCTCTAGGGTCTTTGGATTCTAGGGAGAGGAAATGGTTTATTTGACAAACCTACCTGTGTGGGCATCTCAACGAACGTAGACATCCTTTGTGGAAGCTGAATTTCGGAACTAAAACCTTGTGTACTTGTCATTGCTTTACTTGTTGTTGCACTTGGTTTGTGTTCATTGTTCATTTCCTTTAGGGTTTGAGGCCGATCTACTTCCTATAACGGTATGAGCTAAGTTTGATTGGTTGATGTAGTAGATCAACACCTAGTGATACTTGTATTTCAACGGAATCGAGTTTGGGACAGGTTTGATTAGTCGTTGCTCGTTATCAGCAAAAATCCAGAGTTTCCGGAGATTTTTGAGGAATCTCCACACAAGTGCTGCATTTTCGGACAAATCTTCGGAGTCTCCGGAGTTTGTATTGACATTTGATTTTAAGTGTTATAAAGCTGCAGGCTGCAGTTGGACTATCTTATGTCCTTCAAACACCATTACCTTTCCTGGCTAAATTGCAATAAAGATTGATAATTGTTTTGTTTTGTTTTGTGAAGAAATTAAAGTGCATGTGTGAATATGGTGCAAAGCTGCGAAAGTCCTATACAGAGACAGTGCTGGGCACGACTGATTTTAATTGCATTTTCTTTGAGGTTTGCTTGTTTAGTTTGGAGTTCGTATATTTTTCCATTATCTTTTTCTATGAGAGAATATATAGGGGGAGCAATTTTTCACATACCCAATTTTGTTGTTCTTTAACTAATACTAAAGTGATTACTGCAGACCATGTTCTTCGACATAGTATTCATTTGTTCCCAACCATTTATATATAAAAGTACTCAGTACATGACCCCAAATAAAACATCCATTTATAGTCCAAGTGGAGGAACCGTAAAACCTGCAAAAAAACCATACAAAGTTCATCGTCCATATGACCATATAGGAGTAGTTCATAGCGCATATATATATATATATATATATACTAATTTTGGTTCGACTTACTCCCGCACTGGTAGCTGGGCTCGAAGGGCCTCCCGCACTTCCTTGCGACGTACATGACCTTGTCCATGCACCACACTTTCTCTACCTCCTTTGTGACCCTTTCGCAGAGGCACGGGATGTCCGCCTTCTGCCAGACAGCGCAGCACGCTGCCGACGGCGGGATCTTCGGCTCTGCTGGGAACATCTCGTATTTCTTGCACTCCAGGATCATGTCCTCCTTGTCCTGGTCACAGCCTCCCATCGTTGTCCCTGTGATAGCAAGGACGAGGAGCAACACCAGGAGTAGTTTTGCCATGGATATATAGCTTTGTGTTTGTGGTACACAGAGCTCCTGGTATGAGTTCTTTCAGTGGGATGGTTGGCCGGATTTATATAGGCACCTATGGCCTATAGGATATTCCACTCAATCACAAATAAAAGTTGAAACACAAATAGATGTGTGTATACTATATCTGTAAATGCAACTATATATCTACAACAGATATCAGATTATTCTATCCACAAGGGAACACCAAATAGTATTTAACTATATCATATTGTTCATATCATATATAGATGCATGCCTTGTTTAGATCCCAAATTCCACTCTCAAAGTTCACTATGCAGAAAGAAGGTTCCCATCACATCACAATGTCGGCACATGCATGGAGTAGTAAATGTAGATGAAATCAAAAACTAATTGCACAGTTTTGTTGTACTCTGCAAGACGAACATTTTAAGCCTAATTAATCAATTTTTAGACATTTTTTCACAAATACAAAAAATTAAAATACTACAGTGACGCACACACTACAAGGGGCCAAATTCCACCCCTAAATTTTGCATCTAAACAAGGGCACAAAAGTTGTTGCATATGTCTGCTGCATATGTTACCACGTCATGAATGCTAGATGTTGTGAAATAATAGAACAGACAGAGAAATAACTTATTTCCTTGTGGGTTAGGTAAAACAAATGGGGAAATTCATACCATACATTTTCCGGTGTGTCAGTTAAAACAAACTGGAAAATTCATATAACAGAAAGGGAAATGACCCTTTTTCCCATTGGTGAGCTAAAACACAGTGAAATTCATACCATGCACCGGGAAAATGTTCCCTATGTGTTAGGCAAAACACACACTAAAATTCGTCATCGCCGCCGAATCCGCTTCCCAATCGTCACCGAATGCCAGAGCCAATCTCCACTAAGTGGAGGCCACATAGGAGGTTTTACTGAGGGCTTCGAGGAAGATGATTAGGAGTTTTGAACTTTTTTGTAATTTTTCTTTTCTTTGGGTTCCTATTTGTTAAAGGACAGATATAATGTGCTGAGATCAATACATTTTCCTTCTAAAAAAACACATACACTAAAATTCATTGAACGCATAGGAAAATATATTTCTACCTTTTTATTGTAATTAATACAGCTTCAGCAATATGTTTTGTAAAAAACTGTAAGTTTCAAAACATATATTTGAGTGCATTCATACATTTCGATACTACCCCTTTTAAAATTGAAAGTACAAAGTCAAATGTTTGTATAACTTACACTCAAGTTTTCTTTGTTTTTTTTTTGACTGGGAACGGTAGGGAAGGCCCCTACCTATTTTTTGTATATATATTAACAAAAGGTATGTACAAAGGTGTTTGGCCACAGGCCAAAAAGGAAAAACTATAAAGAATTGCAGGTTGCTACTCGTCCAAATGATGAGTTTGTCTTTGATCTTTGGTCTTGCTCGTTGAGTGACCAAGCATAGCTGCTCTCTAAAAGTAGCAAGTTTTCTTTGTTGCATTATAGCTTCTAAAATCTAATAATACCTTAAATTTCTTCAGACATTATGAAATTTGGTCGGGGGACCAAAGTACATCCTAATGACATCACCAAAAAAAATTCTATAAAAAAGATTCAAATCAAAATGAGGTAACATTTTTCTTTATTTGGTGTTCATTTGAGAGACATGTTTAAAATCAACTATTGAATCTCTAAAAAGATTCAAGGTGGTGAGTAGCAAATTTTATCTTTTCCATATGAATAACCAATATAACATTTAGTAAGTTTGTTCATTTGAATAATTTGATTACATGTTTTATGTAGCAATATATATTTTTGAAAAATCAAGTGTATGTGTACCTATTTATTTTGAATTGTATGTGTTACAAAAGGAAGAAGTCTCCATAACACCCACTCCCCAACTATTGAGGGTGGAAAATTCCATCCCTCAAACTACAAAACTCGATATTCCACCCCCCCCCCCCCCCGTTGCAATTATTATCTATCGATGTTGCATATGTGTTCTTGGCATGTTGCGGCAACATTGATTTTCAATTTTTGTTTGTTGAATTCGTTGCCCACCGATGTTTGCATTGGTTGCAATGATTTTTTAATTTGCAGTTGTATAATTTTGATGTTGCAATAGCCTTGTCTTGATGTTGCACGAAGTTTGATTGGATGTTTCGTATGAAATTCGATTGGATGTTTTATATGAATGTCATGTTTCATGAAACATGCTCTGATGTTGCGGTGGGAATTTTTACTCAACTCCCGTAGCAACTGGATGATATCTGATGGCGTCCGTTTCTGTAGGAGTCCCCAATGTTGCAACCGGTGGCTTTCTTTGTTTCAGATATTGTTCTATGATGTTGCATATATTATTTTTGTATGTTACAAAAAATTTTACATGTTGCATGCAACATCATATTCATGTTGCGGCGGGATTTTTTCCTGCTACAGTACCGTCCGATTTTTTTACCCCCGTCGGACGTCCGGGCGCTAGCAAGCCCGAAAAATAAACCGAGGAATCCGCAAGAAGCAGTCAAGGCCGGCCCTGACATTTCAGGTCCCAGGGCGTACCTAATCTCTATCTCTACCTAATTATAAAGTAAGGATTGTTTCTGCAGTACGTCATAATTTTTACCAAGCCCCCCTAATATTTATATAAATCAACCCACCATCCCATAGTATATACTACTATATTATATTTTTTTTTCTTATCTAATTTTGGTCCGTCACACAGGCAATCGCAACGTGTATCAGTTTGTTTCCGTCTTGTAGTAGACTAGCAGCACCGTGGCCTGCCCGGCTGGTTGAGTTTGAGACTTCGAGTCCCATCCACCCACGCCGTCGACGTGCAAGCGGCTGCGCGGTGAGGTCGCGGGCCGCGCGGCGAGGGCGGCGTCCGGCGGGTGCACGCGGCGGCGGGGCGGCTGAAGTGGAGGATACACCATATATCCCAGTCACATCGTCTTCCTCCTCCCGCTCAGCTTCTCCCCTTCACGACCTGTTCTTCACTGCTCCTCCCCATTCATGCCCTCTCACCACATCTAGTCGTCTCCTCCTCCACCACTATCGCGGCCACGTAACTTGGGTCGGACAGGACAGATCATGTTGTGCCAAGGAGTCGTACGATCAGGAGTTCAGGACCACGAGCGGAGTAGGAGGAGGAACCATAGATAACAAGCCTTAGCACAATAGGTTTTCAAGGAGGCAAGGTCGTGGCTGTGGCGGAGGTGTTCATGGTTACAACCGAAGGGAAGCATGACGAGACACCAATGCCCACAGAGCAAGAGCTCATGCAGTCATGGGTCACGTTAGGTGGCATGGCCAGTAGATGATGGTATGAGTGCGGCAGGAACATCCATGGAGACCATCTCGGTGGCTAGCACCCATCCTTATCCTCCATCCACCATCTCTCTCCCGTGTGTCCATCATTTTCTTCTTTCTCCCATGCTCCCTCCCGTGTGCCTAGGTGGCTGCTGGGACTTGAAGTTTTGGTGCATATGAGATCTGCTGGTGAATGATTGAACAAATATGGATTAACGGGGGCAAAAATGTCAATTCGGACGGACTACCCCCTTAGCCCATCCATATGTGGCACACCAACACACGGGCAAACACAGCTGGAGAAGGCCAAGTCCATGGATTTCACGTCAGCAGTGACTGAGCGAGGTCACACAGATCGCTGATGTCATCAATCTGAGTCCAAGAAACACAATCTAACCAAATCCCGCCAGATGGAAGCAATCCTGGACATCCCTAAGACAAAGGCGGTGCATCGGAGGGCAACCAGGTACTGGATCCAGTTCGGCCAAACAGATCAGTTCAGTCGAAGGTTCGGCCAAACTTTCCCATATGCATCTAGCATACCACCGCCACCAGGAGTCAATCTGGAGCATTGGCATTGAGGCAGTGCAAAATGGTCGTTTCGGCCGAACTGCCACAGTTCGGCCGAACGCCCCGGGTTCAGCTGAACGAGCCAGCCTTGACCGCTGCTCCTTCATCCACCTCCATGCCTTGCTATAAATACGACCCTCTCTTCTCTTTTAACACACACCAGTTGGGAGCAAGTCTCCATTCTCTTCTTTCAAGATGTAGAGTTAGGCTAGTCTAGTTGGGAGTTAGAGCCAGGGTTGAGCTTCGCTCGGGGTTCCGGAGTCGTCTTTTGGAGTTCTGGTAAAGCTCTCGTATCTTTTCCTTTTCTTTATGCAAGACTCTAACTATACATTATATTATCTTCTGCATTTACTTTGTTATTTGTTCTGCATTTATTCCGCGGATAAGTGTGAAATGTCTAGCCTTGGTTATATCTGTTGTAGTCTGGCTCTAGAAGTTCTATCCTTCTCTATCTCATCTGGTTCCTTGTTTCTGCTCAATACTTGTTGTGAATTGTCGCTTGGGTATTGACAGGATATTGTTTGCTCTTTCTAGGAGAGTAGGTAGTTATTGTCTAGCGTAGGTGTGGTGCCTAGTCTAGATAGTAACCTTGGTTTGCCCCTGAGACCACAGTTGTGTGACGTAGTCCACCATGTCCGGCTTGGCCTGTAGGATCTCTGTTGCTGTTATTGGCAACACCCCTTCTCATCCCTTTATGTGTGTTTTTGTTGATTCCGTGTCCCGACGCTGAGATAATAGAAGTAGAAAAAGAACCATAGATGCCATTCTTCATGCTAGCCGTAATCTTTGCTTGGAATTGACTAGTGATGGGATTGCAGTAGATGGCCTCTACAGTTAGGATATTGACTGTGGAAACATAATTTCACTGGAAACATCAACCAACAATGGAAGCCATGAATCTATGTCAGGATTCTAGTTGTTTTCAAAACTGAATGGCAATGGGTAGCTTCATATTTATAGTGTTGTGCCTTTGCATATACATGGTTAGCAGGATATACTCTTACCTTTAGGATGACATGTGTGAAAACCAAAGGTTTAATTATGCTAACAAAGAATAATTAGACCTAAGTTGCATAGTAACAACATGCATGTTTCATACATATGCACTTCTTTTGCATTTAAATCAAATTTGGTGCAAATTTGATCATTTAAGAATTTGAAATTCAAACTTGCTTGGAAAGCATCATTTCATGTTCACATAAACATGTGTGTATGTGCCAAGCATCAGCATGTTGGATATGCATCATTTACATACATGTGATCATGGCCATTTCAAAAATTGATTAAGTCCCTCCTATGTGTTCAAAAGTTGACCAAGTTTTATTCAAATATAGTTTAAAAAGAGACCAAATGTTTTTACATATTCAAATTCATGATCAACTATTGGTCAAATTGCTGAATTGAAATTCAGCAAAACATGATTTTGGCCAATCTGACTGGCCTATGATTTGAATTCTACTTGAGCTCAAGATGTGCATGTTATACCAAAACAATCTTAGATGTCCCCTCTTCAAAACTAGCTACTTCCAGTTCATAAGTTTTCTGAAACTTTGAATCTTCAAGTTTGACCGAAATGTTTTTGGCCCGATCTACTTTTTGGTACACTTTTGGCCAAAACCTTCAACATGAAAGTTGTAGATCTTGAATTTTTTTAGAAGCCATAGTTCAACAATTTTTCAACTTTAGATCAAAATTTTTGAGATTGGGGTTGGTCAACGCGAATTCTCCCTTCGTTCCTTTCTCCACACTCTCGCGGTCCCACTCGTCAACGCTCACTGGCCCCACCTGCCATAGACGCCAATTGGCTGCCGTCACCCCCTTGCCATGTGCCCCACTGCTAGCCCACGCCTTCACCATGTCCCGGCGTCTCTCTCTCTCTCTCTCTCTCTCCCTCTCTCTCTCTCTCGTCTCCCCGCTTGTGTTTAGTGGCATCGTTGCTGTCGACGGGCGTTGCCGCTGCCTCAGTCCACCCCACCCCTGCCTCGCCAGCAGCCTCAACACCGCCCCGTATACCTCATCCACCCGCGCACCACACTAAGTTTCGTCTGGACGGCCAAAAACCCCCGAGAGCCTCACCATGGGCCGCTCCACCCGAGGCTCCTCCGCCTAATCTATCCAACCAGGTAGACTCCTCATGAGCTGATGATGCTGACGTATTCACTTCCGAGCCCGATTCATAGCTCCATCACCAACCCCGCCACACTCCAAGCCATCGGGCCGCCATTCATGGCGAGGTCGGTGCTCTACGGTGCAATAGTGGCTAATGGCCCTAGGTCTAGGTGTTGTGGATGGGGAAGATCATGGGCGTGTTCTAGCCATCGTTGGGTGGCCACAGTGGCCAGATTGCCCGAGCGCCGCTGCTCACCCGCGAGCTTGGAGCCAAGGCCAAGGGCATATCACTAGAAGAAAACAAATTTCGTGGGTTTTTTCTATTGTTTTTGGTTATTTTCAGCCATGATTTCAAAGATACTCCAAAATTCATAGGAAATTCCAAAAATAGCAAACTCAACTATTTTGGATTCCTTGTGAAATGCTCTCCATTGAACTAACATGAATACATGAGAACTATATTTTTCTGTGCAAAATAAAATGATTCTTGCATGTGTACCTTTTAACTTGTAAAATGTCTAATAAATTACTCAAAAAAAGTAAAATAGAAAATCTTGTTGCATTGTACTCTTGAGCATCAGATCTACACATTAGAATAACATGGATGCACATTAAGTTAGCTTTTCTACAAGTTTTGCATTTTGTACTTGTATTTATGCTTACAAGCTTCGAAAATGCATATTTATTTTTCTGAGATTGCAAAATTTCTAAGCTTATTATGGTTATGTTTCATGCAACTAGAAATACTGTTTTATGAATTGTATTTTCATGCATCTGCTGTTCTTGTCATATCTAATATTTCTATCAAGTTAAATCTTGAAAAATTAAAATAAATGTTAGACAGGCTTGAAAATGTAGGTGGCAAAACCACCTCTAAAACTACTACGAGGGGTTATTTGAATGATTCTGGATAGGGGTAGAATATATGGTTTTGTAATTTGGGGATAGAGTAGTCGACCTTCGGTAGTCTGTTTTTGGGTGGGTGGGGGGGGGGAGCGGTGGCCGTGGGGTTTGTCTAGAGTTATCAACCTTTTGTTATAGCTAAGTAGAGTTATTTTCGCACCTGCATTTTTTACTTATTGGCTATGATGGGAATTTTAGGGTGGCCCTATTTTTCGTCAGGTGAAGGATAACTCGTTTTGAGCGGAGTACGACACATCGATTCGGCTTCAAGTCAGGAAACACGAACCCTGCAATCTTAGCACCATGACTCCTATGGTTATCAACCGTGTCACAATCCGATTGACCTCGCCAAGAAGGCTAATCCCTGCCTGCAAAACGAATAACACAAGCAAGAACTCGAAAGAACGCAACTCTCAATAGGAAATGATGAATTGCAGATAAATGATTAAGCACAAAAGTTGGATTCTAGAAACTGATCACGGTGAAATTGTTCTCGACAGATTAATCTAAGCAAAACCCGAGTCTAAACGATGACGGCTACTGAGTTTAATAGTCTAGGGACGAGTTAGGGTTGGGGGTGCCCTATGGTGGGGCGTCCATGACATGTGACACAACACCTTTTTATGGTCACACAGAATGATCCATGAGGCTTCTGGAGCTAGGACCAGAACCAAAAGAAGCGTCTCATCGTCACGGTTCCAACGCATCCAAGAACCCCATTGATTGGACGCCGTATGAGGGAGATATTGCCGTTTTGTTGCAAACATGTCGGCTGAATCGGAACTGAAGTTGTTGTCCAATATGACGATGACTTGTAGCTTGGAAGGAGAGACCGGCCCTTGTATGTCCAACGTGATGTCCTTATCAGACTATTATTTAATTTAGTCCTCTAACATCATTTTGTTGTAATGACATGCAGGCCAATGGATCACCTCATATTGGCTTGAAATTGACCAGCGACTGGGATTGCAGTAGATGAGCTCTGCAGTGAGGATATTTACCGTGGAAACATAAATGCACTGGAAACTTGCAACGTGGAAGCCATGCATCTATTCAAGGTTTTTAGTGTTGTGCCGGATCACTTGGTTTGAAATTGACCAGCGACGGAATTGCAGTAGATGAGCTCTGCAGTAAGGATATTTACCGTGGAAACATAAATGCACTGGAAACTTGCAACGTGTTAGCCATGCATCTATTCAAGGTTTTTAGTGTTGTGCCTTTGCAAATACTTGGTTGGTAGGAGATACTCTTACTTTGAGGACGGCATATAACAGCTGTGTTGATGTCAAACATTTGGACATCACCTGTGTACGTATGATGTGTGCAATGATCAGGCTCTGATATCATAAATTAAGCTGTTTGTGTGATCAGGCTGTGACGTGTCATAACTGAACTGTTCTATATATGAATGATTAATATTTCATCTGACCTAGTGAAAAATTACCCTGCCGGCCAATAAATAATTACCAGACAGAATAACATCAGCAAGGCACTATACCACAGCCCCAATATACCAGCTACATTGGAGTCGGTATAAGCCTGTATACCAAGCAACCATCGGTCGGTATAGAGTTGTAGCGACCACAACTATTAGTCGCTGTAAGTGGCGTCGGTATAACTTTATACCGACCGACATATTTATACTGACCAACAGTTCATCGCCCTGTGCAGTTTTACCAACCAACACATTATCACTCTGTACCGACCAACTGTTTGAGGCAATATATATCTATAGCGATCAACAATCCAATGGGAACCATTCAAACAATCACATTATATACTGCTCATCAATATGTAGTTCCCCAAAAATATTCTATTAACAGTGGATAAGCATTCATGGACCATCACAATATATATATATATATATATATATCAGCACAGGAACGTGGACATCGATTTTTTGCATATAAAAACAAGGATAAGATCCATACATTGGCTAGTCCTGTGTAATGTCACATTTAACATCAGAAAACTAAGTGTACAACTGACATGGCTCGGCCTTTGCATATGCAAACAATCTATTTGTGACCAAAGGCCATCTAATTTGCATATGAGCAAGCTCGTAGTCATTAAGATTGTCTTCAAAAGATTTCATCTAAAAAACAGCTTCCAGGAACAGTTTAATCGGCGGCAACCTTCTTCATCAAGCGCCCTGCCTATCACTTCTCCTATAACTGCTTAAAAGTCAATATGAGCATGGAATCAGTAACAATTTTCAGTAAAGTTTCAGAAAAAGAAATGGCATGCAGCAAAAAAAGAACACTACTGTCAGGTCTTCTGTTTTTCTTAAGGCATGTTCCTGTTTTTCTTTTAAGACCCAGTAGCTTTATGTTCTCTCAAAGAGTGATTATTTGTTCCTAGCTCGCTGAAGTTATTCTCTCTAAGATCTAGAACTTGCATGATAGAACAGAGGCAGATAAATGAAATAATCAGGAGATTCCAAGGTTACTTTTAAAAAGAAAAAACAATAATCAGGAGTTCATTAGTGTGTATAACTAATATAACACTGATGGAAGGTGAGTTATCTTCTGTTCTAAATGAAGCTTCCAGGCAGTCTTGTTTTCAGAAAGGAAGTGATTATACAGAATCTCAGCGAAATATGATACCTTGATACCAGAGAAATGAAGTACATTGAACTTCGGCCCTTTGCAAGAACATGTCATGACAACATTGGAAATCAAATAGTAACAGAACAGTGAGATATTTGCTTACTAGATATTCGCAAATATTTGAAGCTACCTATTCTTCATTTAAGGTTTTGAAAAAAGTTGAGCAAAACTGAAACAATAATCTAAGATGGAGAAAAAATATTTCCTTTGACTGATCATCAAATAACTTGGTAGATAAAAAAAAGAAGGTAAGAGGAACCTCACCTGGATGAGAGGTGAGTACATATGAGGGAAGCAACTGGATCCGTATATGGACCATCATTAACTCCCAATTTACTGAGCCATTTCGGACATATGTACTCACAGTATGAACTTCATGATGCTCCACAGTGGATAAAGCCAGAGTGGATAAAGGTCACAACCATGGAATTACAGCAGCAATCAGATCTTCCTCTGGCACATCCTCAGTTTCATTAAGAAGGGTGCCTTCATCATAAGGGTCAGTTTCAACAAGAGGGATGGATGTCTCTGAGACTTGCTTGGATTGGATGCTAGGGCTTCGATCTGGACTGCAGTTAAAAAAATGGAACAAGTTCACTAGAAGTACCAGTTGCCCATCACAAACTAATTAGCAAATTCAGTAAAGAATACCAGCTACAATTTTGCCAACTCTACGGAATTTTCGATCAGCATATAGCAAACATCTCTAGGCTGTTGGGTTCAACAATGTGGGGCCAAAATCACGTTGTTGGCTACTGCAGAGTTAAAATCTCTGTCCTGAATGAGCTAATGGAAGATATGATTGAGTCCATGGCATATACAGGAGAGGTACAACTTCAAAGAATGCTGTTTAATCTAATAAGTCATTGTGCAAATTAATTTCAATTGTTAGGATACTAACTTGCCGGAAGTGTTGAAATCGTATTACAGTAACATCTATCATAAATCTAGCTAACATAACATCCATCGAGAAGGCATACCTGTGGGGGTGTATGCGCGGGCTGAGACCTGGAGATCTAGCGCCATTGCGCTGCAGCGACGTGGTACCTGAGGGGGCTGCAGCGACGGGGGAACCAATGCTGTGTGAGCTGCTTCGACGAGGGACTCTGTCCCAGCACGGCGAAGTCGAGCGGCTCCGTCACGGTGTGCTCGAGTAGATCTGGCGAGGTGGGTCTGGAGCAGACCCAGTGAGGTGAGGCTCCGGCGGATGGGGAATGTGATGAGGTCGTGGGTGGGGTCGATGGGATCTGGCGGCGGCGGCAGGTTGGCGTCGATGTTGAGGAGGCAGCAGTGTGGTTGGAGTCGGGATGGTGGCGGCCCGAATGCGGTCAGAGCGGCAGGGTGGACGGCAGGTCGGGGTTGGGGGAGATTGGACGGCGGCGGTGGCTTGCGCGGCATGCCGGCAGCCGGCAAGATCTGCAGCAAGGGGGCGCGCAGCGGCGACTTGGGGAGAGGGGAGAGGAAGGACTGAACGAGACTTGGGAAGAAGGAAAGCTAGGGTTCGGCATTTCAGAAATTGGGAGACTAACAGGCTGACTAGTGGGCCGCCAAGAACAAGTTTGCGCGTCAGAGTGGGCCGCCAGCGCGTGAGGGGGTCTGGTCCATAATAGCGACGGATGGTTAATAGGTAATACAAGAAAGTACCGACGCATCGTTCAACGGATCATCTAAATATTAATACCGACCGATGGCTACTCTGGAAAACATGAAATACCGACCGATGCTCCGCTGAAAATCTATAACGACAAACAGTTTAACGTTGATTTACTATTTTTACCAACCGATGTCCGACGGTATTATGGTGTTGTGGTATAGTGAGGTTAGTGTATTTCCCTGTCGCCACAAGAAACAAACAGAAAAAATGAAATTATTCTGGTGCATATAAGCTGACAGGGCAATGTCTTTTTTCTGGCGGTAGATATAATTTTCCTGTCGGATTTTCTTTCACTGAAACATAACATAACGGAGCATATTTTCTCTGTGGTGGAAAACCGTCAAGGAAACAAAAAGCCAACAGGGAAACGGGAAACTTCATGCACATGTCTATTTCCATGTCGAGCTAGCCCCGTGGGTTATTCGATCTCTGTCAGTCTACATTAGGGAAATCGGGAAATAGATTTCGTATTTTGCCTTATTTCAATTTCCGGTTGGTTTTTGCAGCTACAGGGAAATTTTCTATTCCAGTAGTGGTATGAATTAACTGTCCACTTCTCTTTATAAGAAAGAATAACTTTCGATGTTAAAATCATGTTATTTCTTGCTGTACTAGACTATTATTCTTTTTTTCCATGCCATGGTACCACGCTTATGCTGGTTTATGTTCCTATATAGTTAAACAGAAAGTCTCTTTATGTTACTATATCTTTATCTTTACTTAATAATAAAACGAGCAAGCAATCTTCATAAATTTTGCCTTTACTAATTTTCTTCCATCACTTTTTTCACGTCGTCTGTCACTTTTTTTATAGGGCTAGGGATCTCTACTTCTATACTTACTAAAGTTTACATTGATTCCGTGGTACGTTATAATTTTTATAAAAAAACCCTTAAAAATTATAGAAATCTACCCATATTTTTTAGTATGTTGTTTTTTTAAAAAAAAATACATATGTATCATCTACCAACACGCAGTATCTCGCTCCTCTAGTCGTCCTGCATCGTTGCACGCACATCTTTATATTCTCACGTCGATGTCTCGTCGTTGTTCCCGAACACGACGTCTATCGAGGATATCTTATTTTGTCCTGCTCCTAGTGTGACAGGATAATTGCTATTGCCGGGCGTAAATATAATCGTCTTTGATCTACTTTTTGGACGATAATTGTTGTTTTATAATAATTATTATTAATGCACCACCTGAGCAGTATACTCTAGCTCCTATTTGTTTCATCAATTTCCTTGCTCTCTGCCACCCTCTCGGCTGTGTCACGTTGGAAAAAACGACGAGTTTTGCAAGAAAATGAGATATTTTCATCAGCCATTCGCAGTGAGGACAGGATCAACTAAATTTGGTATTCTCAAAAAAAAACTAAATTTGGTCCCACCCGTCAGCTGGTAGACTGACCCATCCATCTCTCCTGATTTCGTTCTTTGTTCCTAATCATATTCATATCCATTTGTTCTCATCCATTCATTCCTTCCTACGCCCAAGCACGAGATGGCCCAAGCTGTCTCTCCTGTGCTCTCTTTCCACCCTATGTTGCACAGTACGGA
This sequence comes from Echinochloa crus-galli, assembly GCA_900205405.1. Classification (NCBI taxonomy): domain Eukaryota; kingdom Viridiplantae; phylum Streptophyta; class Magnoliopsida; order Poales; family Poaceae; genus Echinochloa; species Echinochloa crus-galli. The sequence continues at coordinate 131,763 of OAMR01000730.1, forward strand.
GATACGGATACGGGGATACGTATACGGCGATACGGTATTTTTAAAAAACAACAATACGGGGATACGATAAACAAAAAATTTCATAGTCATAGAATAGATAAATATAATAAATGGTTGATATGGATAGTAAAACTAGTAGTATATGATAAATTAAATATCTGTAACTAGTAACTAGTAGCTAATCTAATCTGTAATCACCACTACACGTACATTACCGGAAGCGAGAAAATGCACACCAGAAAAAGCATCACATCAATTATAAACAAGATTAATTAGCGGATGATCAGAAATTAAGCAGATGCATGTTCTAGTGCATGTTCTAGTGTTGAACTGCTGATGATGCGTACGTCCAGTGGAACATGCACGCGCGAGCTCCTCCGAGGGTCCGACGAGACACGAGACAGAACTCATAGAAGCGTGCAGCACCAGCAAGGCGGCAGCTGCCGGCTGCCGACGAGTAGAGGGAGAGCAGGAAGAGCAACGGCGGAGGAAGAAGAAGGGACCACGGACCAGTGCAGCCGTGCAGGAACCGGAGACTTACCAGGCGGACGGCGGACGGGGTCAAGCGGAGGCCGGCGGGCAGCGGAGCCGGAGGCGGCCGGAGGCTTGCGGAGGCCAACGTCCGACGAACCGAGGACGAGGAGGCGTCGGCGTCGACGCCGCCGACGGTGGATAGATGCGATCGAATGCGAAACGATACGTATTCCTGCCGATACCGCAGTATTTGTAGCTACTTTCCAGCCGTATCGTGTGTGTTCCAGAGTGAAAAATTGGGATACGTAGGGATACGCGTATCCCTGCCGTATCACTGCATATCCCCGTATCCCAGTATCCCATACGTGGATACGGCAGCTTAGTGCCGTATCGGTGCAACGTAGTTTCCACCAAGCTCTCTCCAGATTTGAAGGCGTCCTTACGCTCGCCGGTCAGGTAATGTACCCTCCGTAGTAGGCTAGCAGCCCGATGATGGAGACAATTTTGTAGAGGGTGGTAGGCACAAGGTGGTAGCGTGGGGATGTCGTAGGAGCAGCCTATGGTGTCTTCGATCTCTCAGCCTCTCCGGTGGGTTACAAATTGCAATCGATCTTGCAAGTTAACATATTCTTTGGCGCCTGAACCAACTCTCCTGTAAATTTTTCTTGTTAACCTCATGGAAAAGCAAGGGGTTCGGATACTGAACTGAGAGGGATATGTCATATGTCAATTAGTGTACGACCAAACGGCAAGTACGACCGATTGGATACCTTTCACTAGAAAGGCATGGCGACTGAAGGACGATTATGAGTTTTATGACAGCAAGGACGATGGCTGCTTGTGGATGACGACGAAGGGTCCACGACTGCCTGTGTTCCACCGTATCCGCGTATGGATACGCGGGGATACAGGGATAAGCACGATACGGCAGGGATACGTGTATCCCTACTGAAAGTGCATCTAGGCACTTAATCAATTTTGGTGATTAATGACTATAGAAATTTGGATATAATGCTTTGAATGAGATGTGCAGGTGCAACACAAAAGGAAAAGGGGGAGAAATGAGAAAGGATGGTACCCAACTCCTATCTAAAGATTTATGGAGGATCTTGAAGATATTAAATTGAATAGTCTTTTATGATTTGAGTTTAGGACCACCGTACTATCAAGAGGGACAAGTAACCGTCGAATCATGCAACTCTGATGCTCTAACACTCCCTCGAACCTATCTCATAGCCACAGCACCAAAACTCCAAATAGTTCAATCAAATTGCTGACTGTCGGAAATTTCGCCACTGGAACGTCGGAAATTTCCGATGATTGCCGGATATTCGGGCTGTTCTGTTGACCACCAGAAATCTACGGTGTATTGTGCAAATGTCCGGCAAATGCGACGGACATTTCCGGTGATTTGTCGGAGATTTCCGTCATAAATCCCCTCAACGGTCATATTTATGGGTAGAGCTATATATACCCCCTCATATGCCACATACCGGCTCTCTTGGCCATTTTGACGAACCCTAGCTCTCCCAAAGCTCTCAAGTGCTCTCCCAACACTCTTGGCTCCGATCTCTATGTTTGTGGTGTTGTGTTGGTTGAGGGATTTGAGTTAAGTGATCCAAGCTTCATTCTCTCTCTCTCTTGAGCATCAAGTTCATGGTTCTCGGTGTTCTTGTTTGTTACTCTTGGGGATTCATCCCCTAGACGGTTAGGCGTCACCAAGAGCATCCAAGTCAAGCTTGTGGATTCGCCTCGGAAGTTTGTATTGCCCAATCTGTGAGAGCCATTAGTAAGTAACTCTTTCTTCCTTTGTGGTTGATTGAGGGAGACTTGGGGCTAGGTGTGACAGCCCGGCTCTTTGTGAGCTTCTCAACGGAGATGTAGCTCCTTTGTGGAGTGAACTTCGGGATAAATCTTGTGTCTCTCGTTGTTGTACTTGATATTGCCTCTAGTATTCATATAGTTCATCTTGTTCTAAGTGAGTTCTTATCCTTTGTCTTTCGATCAATCATTCTGTGAAGTTGCTGAGTATAAGTTCACCTTTAGAGCACCTACAACTTACTATTGAACACTTTGATTCATACACTTTGCTGTCTTTACTTCATAATCTGAATTATTGTCATTCGGTCGCCTGTCATCGGAAATCTCCGGTAGTGACCGGAAATTTCCGTCGTTCTAGCGGAAATTTCCGGTGGCTACCGGAAATTCTGGCAGAGTTAACTTGTTGTGGAGTTGTTTGTGATATTTTTCAGGAACGCCTATTCCCCCCCCCCCCCTCTAGGCCTAGTGTTGATCCTTTCAATTGGTATCAGAGCCTAATCCCTTGTTTAGGCTTAACTGCTAAGGGAAAAACACTATGGCCGGTCCGGGAGATGGATCCATGGTCGCTTCCGCCCACAACAAAGATCGTCCGACGCCCGTTGATTCAAGCTCAAGTGATGATGACCTCAACATTAGTGATGTTGATGAAAGCTTGGATGAACAAGAAAAGAAGAGGCAAAGAAAGGAGAAGATGAGAAAGAAGATCAAGGAGAAGGCTGAACGAAAGGCACAAAAGATTCTCAAGGTGAAGCTTCAAGAAAGAGATGTGCTTGATGGGCTTCATTCCGTGTCTCATCGATATGAGACATCATCTTCTAACAAATCTCTTGATCCTAGCAATCTTTCCTTTTCATCGGTGCCAATGGGCAAAGTCCCCAAATTTGATAGAGAGGACTATGCCCGTTGGAGCGATGACATGAAAGTTTATCTACATGGTCTTCATCCATCTCTTTGGACTATTGTGACTATTGGTGTGGACAAGACCGCGGCACCAAGTCGGGAACAAGAGTACGACATCTTCCTCAACTCTCAAGCCGTGACCGTGCTTAGGAGTGCCCTAAGCTCCTACGAGTACAACAAGATTAGACGAATCAATAGTGCCAAGGAGCTATGGGACACTCTTCAAATGGCACATGAAGGTTCGGATGAAGTCAAGGAAGGCAAAGTTGATCTCCTACAAGGAGAGCTTGAAGCTTTTGTCATGAAGAAGGATGAAACTCTACAAGAGATGTATGATCGGTTGAAGCTTCTTGTCACCGAGATTAGAATGCTTGGAAGCAATGATTGGGGGGAGAACAAAGTAACCAAGAAGTTGCTTAGGGCCTATGCACCCAAGAACCCAATGCTTGCCACAATGATTAGAGAGAGTGACAAGTTCAAGACAATGGTGCCTATGGAGCTATTCAACAAATTGCAATATCATGAGATGAATAGCTTAGATGTGACAAGGTCAACACAACCAACCGAGGCCAAGACCATTGCTCTCAAGGCCGAGCCAAGCAAGAAGAATGAGGCAAGTGAAAAGATCTCAACATCCAAGAAAGAAGAAGGCTCAAGTGACAATGATAGCACCGATGATGAAACCGCAATGGTGGTGCTTGGAGTTCAAAAGGTTCATGAAGAACAAGAATGACAAAAAGAAATTCTCTCAATGAAGATGCTATGAGTGTGGGGAGAAAGGCCGTTACATTGCCGATTGTCCTCACAAGAAGAATGACAAGAGCAACAAAAATGACGAGGATGACAAGAGGTTAAAAGAGAAGAACTTTGATAAAGAGAAGAGTCAAGAGTACAAGAAGAAGTTTGGAAGTGCTCATGTCGGTGAAGGTTGGGATTCATCAAGTGATTCCGAAGATGAAGGAATGGCCACTCTTGCCATTCAAGCTTCTACACCAACTCCTCGACTCTTCAACAACCTTGATGAGAGTGATGATGAAGCTCCCATGTGCCTCATGGCCCAAGGGACTAAGGTATTGGACACCACACCATCTCCCACATCAACCCCCTTGTCACCTAGGAATGTGAATGATGATCTAGAAAAGGAAGAAGCCGAACATGAAAGACCAAGAAAGAAGAAAAAGTCATTGAGCACAAGCCATCTCCGAACTACTCCATTGACTACATGGTCGCTTGGGACCAAAGTGGAAAGATGGTGGTAAAGTATATAGGTCAACATACTAGGAAGATGATGAGGAGTGTGTGGGTGCCTAAAATGTCAAAAGCTAACACTCAAGGACCCAATCACTTTTGGGTACCTAAGTCCAAGGCTTAAAACTTGTTTTGTAGGCATATTCCTCCGGTGGACCTTCGTGGCTACTAGACAGTAGATGTTCAAATCATATGACCGGAGAAAGGAATATGTTTGCCAAGTTGCAAGAGTATGACTCACCCGTTGAAAAGATAACCTTTGGTGACAATAATCATGGGGATGTCATAGGTCAAGGGGAGGTTGCCATTTCACAAGATTCATCTCTTTCCAATGTTTATCTTGTTGACTCTTTGGGATACAATTTGTTGTCGGTCTCACAACTTTGTGAGAAAGGCTACAATTGTCTCTTTACTAATGAGGGTGTGAGAATCCTTAGAAGAGAGGATTCCTCTATTGCTTTTACGGGTCAACTTAAGGGAAAACTTTATTTGGTTGATTTCACAACAAATAAAGTGGAACCGAAGACTTGTCTAGTGGCAAAATCTAGAGTGGGTTGGCTTTGGCATGGCTAGCTCATGTTGGGATGAGGAACTTGGCCAAACTTCAAAAGGATGAGGATATCCTAGGACTAACAAATGTTGTGTTTGAGAAAGATAGGTTATGTAGTGCTTGTCAAGCCGGGAAGCAAGTCGGTGCGCCTCATCCACCCAAGAACATGTTGACTAGCTCAAGACCCTTGAAGCTACTTCACATGGACTTGTTTGGACCAGTTGCATATGTTAGCATTGGTGGAAACAAGTATGGACTTGTCATTGTGGATGACTTCTCTCGCTTCACTTGGGTTTTCTTTCTACAAGACAAGAGTGAAGCTCAATCAACTATTAAGAGATTCATAAGAAGAGCTCAAAATGAGTTTGAATTGAAAATCAAGCGTATTAGAAGTGATAATGGGACGGAGTTCAAGAACACCAATGTCGAAGAATTTCTTGATGAAGAAGGCATAAAGCATGAGCTCTCCGCTCCATACACACCTCAACAAAATGGCATTGTTGAGAGGAAGAATCGAACCTTGATTGAAATGGCAAGAACCATGCTTGATGAATACAAGACTCCGGATAACTTTTGAGCCGAGGCGGTTAGCACGGCTTGCCATGCCACTAACCGTCTCTATCTTCAAAAGTACTTGAACAAGACTCCATATGAAATTCTAACCGGTAACAAGCCAAAGGTGCATTACTTTCGAGTCTTTGGTTGTAAGTGTTACATTCTCAACAAGAAAGCCAAAAGCTCGAAGTTTGCACCTAAGGTTGATGAAGGTTTTCTACTTGGTTATGGTACTAACGAACATGCCTATCGTGTTTTCAACTAAGCCTCCGGTTGTTGAGATCACGGTAGACATGAAATTTGATGAATCAAACGGCTCTCAAGTAAAGCAAGTTGTGAATGACCTTGTAGATGAAGGACCACTAAGTCAAGCAATTAAGAAGCTAAGTCTTGGAGAAGTGAAACCTCAAGAATCTCAAGAGGATGAAGAAGAGCAAGACCAAGTCTCGGAAACCATGTTCAATCATGATCCGTCATCATCAACAAGTGTTGTACCCCCAAATTCCTCACAAGATCAAGACCAAGCTCATGGTGACGATCATGATCATGGCCTAGATCAAGGGGGAGTTCAAGGTAATGACACTCAAGATGAAGAGTCTCACAATGAAGGTGATGATGATGGACCCATCCTACAACAATCAACATTTCCACATCCAAGAGTTCATCAAAGCGTTCAACGGGATCATCCCGTTGACAACATCCTTGGGAGCATTCAAAGAGGGGTAACTACTCGTTCACGCTTAGCAAATTTTTGTGAATTTTACTCATTTGTCTCCTCTTTGGAACCTCTCAAGGTAGAAGAAGCTCTTGGTGATGCGGATTGGGTCATTGCCATGCAAGAAGAGCTAAACAACTTCACAAGAAATAAAGTATGGGAATTGGTCCCACGACCCAAGCAAAATGTGATTGGCACCAAGTGGGTTTTCCGGAACAAACATGATGAAAATGGAATTGTCACAAGAAATAAAGCTAGATTGGTTGCTCAGGGTTTCACTCAAATTGAAGGACTTGACTTTGGTGAAACATATGCTCCGGTGGCTAGGCTTGACTCCATTCGTATTCTTCTAGCTTATGCCTCTCATCACAACTTCAAGTTATAACAAATGGATGTGAAGAGTGCATTCTTGAACGGACCTCTTGGTGAGCTAGTGTATGTGGAGCAACCGCCGGGATTTGAAGACCCCAAGCACCCCGGCTACGTCTACAAGCTCCACAAGGCGCTCTATGGACTTAAACAAGCACCTAGAGCATGGTAGGAATGCCTTAAGGATTTTCTTCTCAAGAATGGCTTTGTAATAGGCAAAGCGGATTCTACTCTTTTTACTAGAAAAGTAGACAAAGATTTATTTGTTTGTCAAATATACGTTGATGATATAATCTTTGGTTCTACTAACGAAAAATTTTGTGAAGAATATAGTAGAATAATGACCAAGATATTTGAGATGTCAATGATGGGGGAATTGAAATTCTTTCTTGGGTTTCAAATCAAGCAAATGAAACATGGGACTTTCATATGTCAAACCAAATACACAAATGATATGCTCAAGAAGTTTGACATGGCCAATGCTAAGCCCATCAAGACTCCAATGCCCGTGAATGGCCATCTTGATCTCAATGAAGAAGGTAAACCCGTCGATCAAAAGGTATATCTCTCCATGATTGGATCTTTACTTTCCCTTTGTGCATCTAGGCCCTATATAATGCTTAGCGTGTGCATGTGTGCAAGATTTCAAGCCAATCCCAAGGAATGTCATTTGATGGCTGTTAAGAGAATTTTTAGATATTTGGTGCATACTCCGAACCTTGGCTTGTGGTACCCCAAGGGCTCCACTTTTGATCTACTTGGCTATTCCGATTCGGATTATGCCGGTTTCAAGGTCGATCAAAAGAGTACAACAGGGACTTGCTAATTTCTTGGTCGGTCCTTGGTGTCTTGGAGCTCTAAGAAACAAAATTCCGTTGCGCTATCCACCGTCGAGGCCGAGTATGTTGCAGCTGGTGCCTGTTGCGCTCAACTACTTTGGATGAGGCAAATCTTGAGTGATTTTGGATGTGAGTTCAAACAGATTCCACTCCTATGTGACAATGAGAGTGCCATTAAACTTGCCAACAATCCAGTCCAACACTCAAGAACCAAGCACATTGACATAGGACATCACTTTCTTAGAGATCATGAAATCAAAGGAGATATCGCCCTATGCCATGTTGGAACCGAAAAACAACTAGCCGATATCTTTACCAAGCCTCTTGATGAGCAAAGGTTTTGTTCCTTGAGGAGTGAGCTAAATATCTTAGATTCTCGTAACTTGGCTTGATCTATTGCACATGCTTGAGTGATTGTAGCATAAATCTTTGCAAATAAAAGATTTTGAACTTATGAGTGATTTTGTTTTGAAAAAGGTTTGGATTTTGATCCTTTGATCCCGTCAACTCAAGTGTAACTATAGTTCTTTGTGCTTGTTTGTGGCTAGTCACACTTTGGGATGATATCCAGCTTGGTAGCATACAAAATCCTCATCTATCTTTGTGAGCCTACTTCTCTTGGTTGGTTTTGCTGAGAATCAACGTAAATCTCCGGTGAATGGCGGAAATTTCCGGCAAATGCGACAGAAATTTCCGGTATTCAGCGGATGTTTACGACTGACTGTGATGTGCTTTCAGCACCGTCGGAAATCTCCGGTGAACGGCGGAAATTTCCGGCAAATGCGACGGAAATTTCCGGTGTTCAGCGGATATTTCTGGTACCTGCAGAACTTTAACCCCTTCTTAAACCTAGGCTCGTCTCTATCCCTCTCATTCTCTTCTTTTCAACCCACCACCGCCTCTCCCTCTCCCCTCTCCTCTCCCATGGCGATTTTGCCATCCCACCACTAAAATCTCTCAAGTTTTGGTGTGGTGGTGCTCCAAGGTTGGATCAAGGACTAGGGACCTCTCTTTCATCATCTCCTCTCGCTCATCCGTCGGATTAATTGAAGGAGTTCTCAAGGTATATGTTGATGAATCTCAATGCAAGTTCGTGTTGTTCCTCCCTAGTGGCCTCTAGGTTGTTTCACCGGTTGATAAACCTAGTTTCCTTGCTTTTCTCGAAGTACATTGCACTTTCTCTTGGAGATTGTCATGAACTTTGAACTTGAACCCTAGGGTGGCCCGATCTCTTTATCTAGACTTGTATAGGCTTTATCTCTTCTTTAGATCTTAACCTTACTTGTTGTACAGCCTAGATCCCAAATCTTGCAAGTGTTTGTCTTGTATTCAATAATATATGAAAATTGAAGTGTGAATCTCTGTCTGTCAGAAATCTCATCGGAAATTTCCGGTATTTATCGGAAATTTCCGGTACATGGCGGAAATTTTGGGCAAATGCGACAGAAATTTCCGGTAGTACAGCGGAAATTTACGATAGACAGGGATTGATTCTTCGCTTCTCATATCTTATTGAGTGCATTGGTGTACCTTCATATCTTTGGGGGCTATAATCTCTGTTTTCTCTATATCTAGGCTGTCATGGATCCTACGGACCCCAATGCTACCAAGAAGATTGTGGAAGATATTGTTATGGAAAGGAGGAAGAAGCGCAAGACCGATACAAGTGCTCAACCTGTCCCCTCACCTCCTTCCTCCGATGATGATGCTGGTCCGGTTCAGAATGTTGAGCCAATTCCCCATGAGTCCCGTCCCGGCGCTCGTGTCAAGACCGGAGCTCGCAAGGCAGTTGGTCGTGCTCGCAACCTTCCCTAAACTACCAATGTGGAACGTGGGGCTCCGCTTCCTCCTCGACGCAGCAAAGATCAACCTATTCGAGGCAAGGGAAAGGGGACACTTGGTGGGAGCTCCTCGCGAGGTCCACGCTATGTTGAACAAGAAGAGGAAGAGCAGCAAACACGTCTAGATGCAGCTGTTATGGGAGGATTTGACAATCCCAATCGAGTCAAACTTGTTTGCCCTAATACTCCTCCACGCATCACCATCAATCATGAAGGGTTCCCTAAAGTCACTGGGATCCCTAAGAAGCGTCCTCCGTTGACCGGGATAGATGGAACCATGCCTAGATTGGGACACAATTGCAAGAAGAAGATTGTGGAGTGCCGCAAAAAGAGGCGAGAGGTGTGTCCTCTCCTTGAGCGCAAAGATCCGTCACTTGACTATCGGTTTCACAATCAATTTCATGTTGACTTCTACTCCTCGGTTCTTCTCTCTCATACTGATCCTCTAGTTGAGATGCAATGGATTGATTGGGAGTACATGGAGAAGGCCAAGAATAGGGATTGGGATCTTTGTATTGAGGTTTGCAAGGCCCACAATGTGTACAATCTTATGGGCTTTCAATATGATTGGAATGAAGAGATCGTGCTTCAATTCTATGCCACCCTCTACTACAACAACAATGCTCAAATCATCTATTGGATGACCGAGGGAGTGTGGTATGAAACTTCATTCAACAACTTTGCTCATCTTCTTGGTTTTGGTCGTGAAGATTGGGAGAAGCCATCCGTGTTCAATGCTAGGACCCTCTACAATGATTAGATCCAATTCATGTACAAGGAAGGGACTTGGGCCGATGGATACATTCACAACTTGCTGCCATACTTTCACTACATGAAAAAGTTGCTTCGAGCCACTCTCACCATCAAGAAAGGAGATGGATCCTCAGTCCTTGCTCATACAAAGAATCTCCTTGCTCGTCTGTGCCCCGATGGTGACCCCTTTAGTGTCTCCCGGTTCATTTGGGATGAGATCGTTGAGGCTTCTTCGGACTCCGCGCGTTGTCTTCCATATGCGCCATATGTCATGTTCCTCATTGAGTCCACTACGTAGAAGATCTTTCCAAAGGATCATGCTCATACAAGGCTGTGCATCATGAAGAAAAGGGAGCTTCCTCCTCAACCCATTCCTCTCACCATTAGAAGAACAAGAGATGCTCCTCAACCTCCTCGTCCCGGTGCCGAGTCCTCTAGGTCTGCTTCAGCTAGGACCATGGGTGGATCCCGTGATGCCCATGGGCCTTCTTCCTCTCGCCCTCCAAAGAACAAGATCATGCGTGCTTTCAAGGCCATATTTCAGCTATGCAAGAGCAATGCCATTGAGATCAACAAGAATCAAAGGGGCATCAAGGAGCTCAAAGCCCATGCCGGTCTTCCTTACTCTCCTATCCGTGATGTCCCGGTCGTTGATGATCCTTGGGCAAGTGATGAAGAAGAAGAACCTCAACCGCATCCACCTCCTGCAGCTCCTTCGCCTCGCCATACTCGCCGCTCTCGCCGTCGCACTTCTACACCCTATGATGTAGAAGAAGAGGAGTCCGAGGAGAAGGAACCCTACCGTGGTGATGGCACTTACACCGATGATGATGATGATGGCAATGATGATGAGGATAATGAGGATGACGAAGATGATGATGAAGCCACCCCTTGAAGACGATGATAGACTTATGTTTCTCCATGTCACTGTACTTTTCTTTTTGGTGCTTGTTGCCAAAGGGGGAGAAGAGTTCTTAGGGTCTCATCTTCTTGTATCTTAAATTTCCTTGCTTGTGTGCTACCAAACTTAAAGTGGTTTGATTGTGTGTGTGGGTGAACTTTTTAGGGCTGTTTGAACTATTTTGAACTGTTAGTTTATCTATTTAAGTGGTGCTAGACTTGATATATTCTGTGTGATGGTCTGTTTTTTTTCGTTACTAGTGTTTATCGGAAATTTCCGGTAAATGGCGGAAATTTCCGGCAAATGCGACGGAAATTTCCGACAGTTGAATCGGAAATTTCCGGTAATAATGCTGAGCATGGTTCTCTTTTCATTGTGATAAGCCAGTCATGTGCATCTCGTTATCTCTTGTATCACCTGTTGTTTAACTGATTGTTTTTCTAAGAGACTCTTACTAAATATGTGTTTGAGCTTGTTGAGGCCGTCACATATTAATATGCTCATATTTAGGGGGAGCCTCTTGGAAATTTTTGATACAAGTTCTTGTTTCTTTAATATCTTGTGAGACCAAATTTGTGTTGGCATCAATCACCAAAAAGGGGGAGATTGAAAGTGCATCTAGGCACTTAATCAATTTTGGTGATTAATGACTATAGAAATTTGGATATAATGCTTTGAATGAGATGTGCAGGTGCAACACAAAAGAAAAAGTGGGAGAAATGAGAAAGGATGGTACCCAACTCCTATCTAAATATTTATGGAGGATCTTGAAGATTTTAAATTGAATAGTCTTTTATGATTTGAGTTTAGGACCACCGTACTATTAAGAGGGACAAGGAACCGTCGAATCATGCAACTCTGATGCTCTAACACTCCCTCGAACCTATCTCATAGCCATAGCACCAAAACTCCAAATAGTTCAATCAAATTGCTGACTGTCGGAAATTTTGCCACTGGAACGTCGGGAATTTCCGATGATTGCCGGATATTCGGGCTGTTCTGTTGATCACCGGAAATCTCCGGTGTATTGTGCAAATGTCCGGCAAATGCGACGGACATTTCCGGTGATTTGTCGGAGATTTTTGTCATAAATCCCCCCAACGGTCATATTTATGGGTAGAGCTATATATACCCCCTCATATGCCACATACCGGCTCTCTTGGCCATTTTGACGAACCCTAGCTCTCCAAAGCTCTCAAGTGCTCTCCCAACACTCCTTGCTTCGATCTCCAAGTTTGTGGTGGTGTGTTGGTTGAGGGATTTGAGCTAAGTGATCCAAACTTCATTCTCTCTCTCTTGAGCATCAAGTTCGTGGTTCTCGGTGTTCTTGTTTGTTACTCTTGGGGATTCATCCCCTAGACGGTTACGCGTCACCAAGAGCGCATCCAACCAAGCTTGTGGATTCGCCTTGGAAGTTTGTATCACCCCATCCTTCGTGGATTTGCAAGTAAGTGGGCTTAGCACCTTTGTGGTGACTAAGTAGATGTTCATAGATATATTTGCGATTGGATGAAGATGGTAGTTTCTAATAAACCTTAATATTACAACTATCCATTCTCGTAAGTCTTAGGGTCCCTTTGGTTGAGCTTTTCAACCTGTTTTTGCTTTTGCAAAAGTCAAAAGCCAACCAAAGAGCCCAAAAGTCATATGTGCTTTTGCCCAAAGCAACTTTTGCCTCTATACATTGAGTATAAGTTTACTTTCAGAGCACCTACAACTTACTATTGAACACTTTGATTCATACACTTTGCTGTCTTTACTTCATAATCTAAATTATTGTCATTCGGTCACCTGTCACCAGAAATCTCCGGTAGTGACCGGAAATTTCCGTCGTTCTAGCGGAAATTTCCGGTGGCTACCAGAAATTCCGGCAGAATTACCTTGTAGAATTGTATGTGATATTTTTCAGAAACGCCTATTCACCTAAGTATCCCATTACTGCTGCTCCCATCGCTCTCCGTATCCATATCCCGTACCGTGCAACATAGACGACTGCCATGAACCTGCAGTTCGCACCACGGCCCCGCAGCCACCTCGGCCTCCACTCCATGCCTGGCCTCTGCGCCGCCATCGAGCAGCACGCTGTGGTTCCCAACGCTGAGGCCCGGCCCCTGCCAGCCCCACCAACCACGCACTGGTCCGAATATCCGATGCCATGGCAAATATCTTGCGATAACGCCTACTTTCCACGGTCGTCGTTGAGAAATCCGTGCTTGATTCGCGCTCGCCGTGCTTGATCCGTGGTGCTCCAGGAAAAAGGATAGGGGCGACGTGACGCCGCACCAGGACATGCATTCGGCGGTGAGTCCGGACGACAACGGATAAAGGACTGTGGGCTGGTTAAAGTATTATGGGGGTTTGTACAAAATTACTTCAATTGTATATCTCTAATGAACTAGAATCTGTACTAATCGTAATAATGTACGGGCACTATACTACCATCATTAATTGGACGTATCAACCCTGCATGTTGTCTACGGATACTCTGCGATTGGTAAAGTTACCAAAAAGCATGATATATAAAATAAAGCTCTTTGAAATGCAACATGCTTGGTCAAATAAAGCATATAACGTGCAAATAAAGCATATCTATAACAACTATATTTTTAGTACCCACTAACAGTACCATCCCTATTTCTCTCCATCTTCACCTACCCACGTCATCCTCCACCCGCAGCGCCTTGAATGTCGTCGGCACCCACTCGCCTCCCACCTATCCGCCGCCTCCCCAACGCGCCAGCCCGCCGACGACCCCTCGCCTGCGGACTGCCCACCACCAGCCCGCCGACGCCCCCTCGCCTTCGCCTCCCACCCATCCGCTGCCTCCCCACCATGCCATCTCAATAAATCCCGTCCGCTTGGACGGACGCTGAGCATAAAAGAGACGGAGCAGGAGGAGGAGTACCACGACGCAGATGACGAGCTGAGGATGCCGAGGGGCAACGACAGCCACGGAGCGCAGCGCGGTGGGCGAGGCGAAGGAGGAGTGCGCGGAGAGCGGGGACGAGCCGACGAGCGACGGGAGGCAAGGCGGCCGGCCTTCGCGTGAGGCTCCGCAGGGCGGCGGCGGCCGGCCCGACGACGGTGGCCGCGGGGTGCGCATTCGCGACCTCTAGGTCCCACGCCGCGGGTGGGAGGTCCAGCGCCCTGCTAGCGTCGGGATCTGAGGGGCGACGACGGCGCGTTGACGAATGACGAGGACGCAGCGGGAACGGCGGCGGCGTGGCGGTCGTGGAGCGCAGCGGACACTGGGATGGCTGAGAGTTCCCGTGGCCACCGATGCTCCCGCGGAGGACCTCGGCGGCCTGTCCCAAGTCAGCCGCCCTCGCCGCGAAAGAACTGGGGGCCCCTTCGGCAACTGCAGTGGCGGTCGGCGGGAAGAAGAGATGACGCCAAGGCTGGGGCTCAAGTGGCACTGGGGAGCCGCCGTCGGCGCGGGAGCAGCAAGGATTGGGCGGCGCATCAGCGGGAGCAGGAGGAGCCGCACCGCTCGACCCTCGCGAGGAGAAGCAAACGGGGGAGAGAGATGAGACGTCAGGCGTGGATAAGGGAAAAGAATGTAAGAGAAAAAGGAGGAAAAAAAGAGCAGGGTGTTTCTGGGTTGGGCTACTGCTGGCCGACCAGGCTGAACGGCAGCAGCAGCAGCAATAGCCCCACGTGGGCCCAATACTTCCTTCGGCAACATTCGGCCCATTTGGATTTAGGGTCCATGTAAGTTTTCATTGTTTTCTGAATTTTTTTATAATTAAGAAACACTTAAAACTAAGGTTTAAACCATATTCATATGTAGCATAATTATCATAAAATCGTCTAAAGTTTAAACCATTTTCATATGTAGCATAATTATCATGAAATCGTACCATCTTAATCAACTACTACATTGGTTCATAGTTTATAAAGAAACTTTTTGAAATCCCGCAGCAACGCGCGGGGAATTCACCTAGTAATGATATAAACCTAGCCTGCTACGCTACTGCCTGCGTGCTGCATCCCTATAGAAAAGAGAAATTTTGTGCTGCGACGTCAGGCCACTTCGTGTCGCTGCTTTCTTGCACGCGCAAATATAATAACATAGATCTCCATAAATTTGTTGCATGCGGTGTCCAAATAAATCGGCAGAGCTGCAATCAACCATGGCATGTATGTCTTATGTGCGGTGATGCAAAAATTTATAGAGACGCAATGACTAAATAGAAAAGCTATAATAAATTCAAAAATTTAAACATATAAACATTAATTGAGTGAAATGAAAATAAAATAAAAAGCTATGCGAGTTTTAAAAGTAAAATAATGGAATTAGCTTCTAACAGTAGGCAACGCACAAACATTATGTGGTGTCTCATATTTCTTAAAAAACAGACCGTTTCAATGGTAGTTTGACTCGTCCGTCATGAGACACCGAGTGGTGGACTCTCATGTCCAAAAAATAAAAAAAAAACCGAATAAGACAATGATTCATTTCCTCTTGCAACATGATCCTTGTCATGCGAGTAATAGGGGTTCCATCAAATAAGATTTTTAATTCTAAGTTCTCCCGTCTCACGTGTGTGCTTATCCCGTAGCATCGTCCGGGCATATTTGCTAGTACAGTAATAATTATGACAAGCCGGCAAATCATGTGCATATATAGTCCCATCTATGCTAAACTCTACCGGAAAAGGGGGGAAAATATTGGCAAAAGCCACACCAGATCCGGTGGCCCACCTGTCATGTTCGGAAAGACCACGGCCTTTCTCCGTTATGGGCTGGAACACGAGACGAGCCCATAAAACCTTCCGTGTCCTCCAAGTCGTTCTGTACCCACCACGGAGAGAAAAGGGATCTAGGGTTTGCTATCAAGTCGGCCTTGTTCTTTCTTGCTGGGCCGAGGCGAGCGCGTTCCTCGAACCGATCCACCATTGCGCCGACGATCCGCGAGGTGATCTCTTCTTCTTCTCTCCCCGGCAGCCGGGCTCCTCCGAGTCCTAGGCTGCAAAGTGCAAACCCTGTCTCCCTCTCTCTCTCTCTGCCTCTCCTTGATTGGTGGATTATTCATCTGTGTAGATTAATTTACTGGGTTTGCGTGTTTTACTGCGACGGCTTGCTTTGATTGGGCCTTAATTGTACTATGTCAAAAGGGCTGGTCGATCGATCATGTGAGTTGGGGTTTTTGTGCTTGATTGGTGCGAACTGGCCCGAATCTCTCCCCCTCTCCTTTCTCTCTCTCTCTCTCTCTAGACTGTGCTTTCGGTGGCGGGAAGCTGTTCGTCATCGTGCCTAGCTCGCTCGAGCTAAAATTCGATCAGTTTCCAATTTATTTATTTTTTTGCCTGGTATTATCAACGCCGTGTGAAGGGAGAACATCTGAAGAAACAGGATGCGATTTGTTCTCGAACAAAACGGCATCGAACTTGACATGGTGTTTTCTTGCTTTCTGATCTTCTTTTAGTCTGTTTCTTGTGTACTCTAAAAAAAAGTCTGTTTCTTGTGTGAACTCACACCCAGAATTTTCGGTCCAATACTTACATATTGATGTGTCTAATTCTCCTCAACAAATGAGATGTTTTATGCACTGTTTAGAGTTCTTATTCTGAATGTAAGATTATGCCGAGGATCAAGCATGCGGCATATACTTTCTACTCGATGCCTTCTCAAGAGGGCTTCGCATAGATTATTGACTGAGGTTGCGGTGCCATCATTTTTTTTAAATAGATCATCCTTTTCTATTGAGAAATGTACTGCCTTCTTACTAGGAAATTTGAAATAGCTAGCTTAAACAAGAACTTGTGCTGATGCTCTCAAACAATAGAAGGGTTGCAGTGATCAATATATTATGCATATATGTTATATTTTAACTAGATGTATTGCATTTTGCTGTTTCTTTTTACCACTGTATGTGTTCTGGTTTGACTACATCATATCTGACATGATTCTGTTTCTTCCAACCACTCTACCTATATTGTTCTCAGCATGGGTGATCCAAACAACAATGATTCTTTGATGGTGCGTGACAACTACATGATTCATGGCAGTGATACAATGTTCGAAGATTGCGAGATCATCCTTGGTAGCAATGAGATGGTTGATGGCTGTCAGATGATTCTCGGTGACAAGATGGGTCATGGTGGCGAAATGATCCTTGATTATAAGGTGGTTGACATCCATGGTAACAAGATGGCTCACGACAGCGAGATGGTCCCTGGTAGCAAGATGGATTATGGTTGTGAGATGATCCACTATGACCAAACGGTCCACCATGGTAGTGAGATGGTTCAAGGTAATCAGATGGCTAATGGTAATGACACTGCTGAGTTGACACCATCAACCTCCTCAAGGCGCCGAAGAAAGAAGTCCATGGTCTGGGAGCATTTCACTACTGAAGAGTCCGAGGGATGCACAAAAGCATGCTGCAATCACTGTAAGGGAATCTTTGCATACAGTTCCGGCTCAAAAATGTCTGGCACTAGCCATCTGAAGAGGCACATTACACTGGGCCATTGTCCTGTGATCAAAGGTCAAGGACCATCAGCAGGACGCACAGACAATGGTGGTCAGATTACCCTACTGAAACCTTCTAAGAGGCGCCGCACATGTAGTGGCTATGCAAATGCTCCATTCAATCCAGACCGCAGTTCATCATATCTGGCGAAGATGATCATTCTGCATGACTATCCTCTGCATATTGTTCAACAGCCAACCTTCATATCCTTTATCGAGGGCCTCCAGCCCCATTTCAAGGTGCTGAATACAGATGCGATGGAGGAAGAGGTTCGTGCAATTTATCAGACAGAAAGGAATAATCTGCTCAAGGAAGTGGCAACTATTCCTGGTAGGATAAATCTCGCAGTAGGATGGTGGACCACTAGCCAAACTCTTGAATACGTTTCAGTTGCAGGGCAATTCATTGATTCTGAGTGGAAGCTGCACCGAAGAATGCTTAACTTCGTGATGGCCCCTTGGCGTTGTTCAGAGAATGCAGTTAGTGAAACTATCAGCATAAGCCTTCGTCGTTGGAACATGACAGATAAACTATTCACCATTACTGGGGATAATGAATCCTCCTCACATGATATCTACAGTGTGAATCTTAGAGATGAACTCTCCAAAAATGTAATGATAACTACAATCAAGCACCTTCTGCAGTAGAGTGGGTGAAAGTCGAGATTGCTTGCAGATATCTTAAGCTGTTGTATGACTCTGCACATACCATTATGGCGACCGAATATCCAACTGCAAACATCTTTTTCCATGAGGCTTGGACAATTCAGAGAGAGATTTCAAACACCTCAGATCTTCAAGATCCAATTTCCAGTAGCATTGCAAAAGATATGCATGAGAGATTTGACAAGTACTGGAAAGATTGCAATGTCATGCTGGCCATTGCTGTTGTGATGGATCCCCGTTTCAAGTTGAAGATTGTTGAGTTCAGTTACTCCAAAATTTATGGCCTGAAGGGTGTAAAGTATGTCAAGGAGGTGGATGATGCTGTTCATGAGCTTTATAAAGAATATGTTAGACAGCCACTTCCGATGACACCTGCCCATGTTGAGCCAGGGTCCACTGGCGCTCTGCCTACTGATGAGAACAAAATCCTAACAAATCCGCCTGCCACTGGCAATGTACTTTCAGACTTCGATGTCTACCTTTCAGCCGTGGCACTAAGCCAGATCCCAAAATCGGAGCTAGATCAGTACTTGGAAGAAGCCCTGTTCCCACGCACCCCGGAGTTCAACATTCTGGAGTGGTGGAAGCTAAATGCCCTCAAGTACCCTACTCTCTCAAGGATGGCCCGAGATGTCCTTGCCATCCCGGTGTGCACAGTTGGTCGTGGCAGATCTATATTCTCATCAACTGGAACTGAAGCCAGGATGCTTGATGACTACCAGAGTTCACTGCGGCCTGAAACCTTGGAGGCACTGTTCTGCACAAAAGACTGGTTACAGAGTTGCCCTCCTGCTCCAAAACCACCCAGTTCCACTTCGTTGAAGGAGTGAAGACGAGGGCTTTAAAGTAGTTGTAGTGGTAGCTGATCTTGGCATGTCGACTAGTAGTAGGGATCTCAATGAGGTGGTGTTGGTTAGGAATTTTTTGTCGGCAGTTATATCGTAGGCTGCAACTCCGTTATGGTGTAGCATGATCGCTGCGTGCATGATTTGTCTCAGCTTGCCGGTGATTAAGTGGTCTTTGGTTTTCTGTGTTCATGTCCTGATCTCGTATTTTTCCTGTTACGAGCTTTAGTTCTGCCACGTGTCCATTATGCATTTGTTATTGAGTTGTGCGTGCTGCTGGTTGTGAATCCTGCTCGTCAGATGGTATCATTCCAGTAGTACAATGTTTATCTTATAATCATGATCACCAAGATAACTTTTGTCCGTAGTATTTAATGTAAATGGTTCAATATCCATCGTAGTAAGTTATCTTGTGATTGCCGTAAGTTATCTTAATGTAACTGTTGAGATTGCCATGTCTGAGTGATTGGTGATATGAACCTCCAAATTATGTTGGATGTTCCTCTGTTAATCATGAATAGCTGAAATTGTACCACTAAATGGAAGTCACCGAATCTGACGTCAAACAAAAACATACTGTTCGCCTTCCTTCTTTTCCCTTGTTTATTTTTCCATGCTCTAATAAAACCCTTCAGCTATCTATTTACATTGTTCGGTTCCATATCCATCGTACATTTGATCACAGCATTCGTAGATGGAGCGAACAAATGACCGTTGCAAACTACCAGAACTATTCGCCCAGTTTGGCGATCTCAACATTTGATTTCAAACACCATGGAGCCATGTGGATTAACCACTGCTGAAATCTCTTCCTTCGTGAGACTGAATTTCTTCCCGCTCCAAACTTCAGTGTAGCTGCATCGGTGTTTTCTCAAGAATGCTCTTCTGAGAAACCTTTCAAGATCTGATATTCGTGCAGCCATCTTCCTGCTCGTTGAGTCGAGGTTGAAGAATGCGAGATAGATTTCTCCTGCACCATGGCAGACACAGCGTCAGCACGATTCTCGATCATTACCAAAAAGAAGAACCAAACTGAAATGGTCATCGCTTGAAGCTGAAACTATCTCAATTGAGAACACAGAATCAATAAGATTGCTAAATGTTTCATTTCTGAGTAATGCAATCAACAATCTATTTAGGTAGTTTCCACACATGTCCAGGCTCACAATGCCATTTCCCAAGGCTATGCATCATGCAATGAAATTCCGAGCATACTTTATTCATGTTGCGAAGGGAGAATATTGATTAGATAACACAAATTAATATACTTTGGTGAACACATAACTTCAATATAATTTCGGCCAAAGTCAAGTTACCAATTCTACTCTCTTATCCCTAAGCTTCTTCTCTAACTCGCTCGCCTACAAAAAAAAAAGTAGGCAAGGCTAGGCAAACTCAGCCGCTGACTTTGACTGTACGGTAGCAGCTTTCGTCCCCTTTTCTTTCATAACCCTCTCTTATGTTCTTTCATTTATCAAGTAGGCAAACTGTCACATCCTTAGTAGCGTTGACGCAAAGGGGCTCACAGTGCAGTGGCAAAGGCCACTGGCTGGGGAGCTCCCACCCAGGGTTCAATCCCTAGGTGCTGCACAATTTGTGGAAAATAAAAAAATTCCCTCGCCGGTCCCGTGTGCCAAAGCACTGGTCAAGAGACGGCCCAGGTCGGCCTGAGGACCGTGTGTGGCCCAGGCAGGAGTCTCACGGGTTACGTTTCCCAGTGTCAGGGCGGGACCGGGGTTCGGGGGTTTTCTTGACCTGCGTGAGAAGGTCTTCTTCTTAAATGTAATGCCCGGGGGCGGCTTGCCCCTCGCAGGTCGAGTTTTTTTTAGTAGCGTTGACAAAGAAGAGCTGGTGAGAAAAAAGAAAGGCTGTGTTTAGATCCGTGAAAAGGGTCGCATAGGGCACTGTAGCGCACTGCAGCACTTTTCGTTTGTTTGTGGTAATTGTTGTCCTACCATGACCTAACTAGGCTCAAAAGATTCATCTCGTCGTGTACATCAAAACTATGCAATAGTTTTTTTTATTTACCTACATTTAATGCTCAATGCATGCGTGATTTGCTATATTTAATGTTTCGAGGTGATGAAAAGTTTGGAAAGTTGGGAGGAACTAAACACATCCAAAGCTAGAATTTCCAATAGTCAGACTAGCTTGACAAGCTACCTTTACTCTCGATCTGGGATACCAAGATCATTTTCTATGACTTGCACTTTTCGATCCCGGCCCAGAAAAGTGAGTCTTAAAACTTTTAATCATTAATGAAAATGCTGTATGCACAAGACATTTTTTTGAGATTGTGTTCTGTTTTCCGCAAACAACAAAACTCAAATCTGGACTGTAATTTTTCGAGACAATTTTATATATGATTTTATCAAACTACATGTAGATCTTTTAGGTTTATGTAGCTAAAAAATAGATGAAGACAATTTCAACATATTAAAGCATGAAAAAGAGTTTTTAGGAAGAGTATCAGTAAAGTAGTTTATTTCCTTGTGATGCAAATAAAGAACCACAAAAACTTGTCCACTTCAAGTCAGATATGTGCAACAAGGTTATGTGCCATGTATCAGGTAGGTCCTCAGGGCTTTATCTGCCAAGAAAAGGTGTCAATGGTTGATGTAACCTTTCTATTCAGGTTTCATATGTGAAGATGGGTTGTGTTGGGGTGTGTGGTGTACTAAGCGATATGCGTGTGTTTGGTTCCAAGGATGGAACGGGACGGGACGATCCCATTTTTACATGTGGTTGGTTCGGAGATTAGGGGC
Organism: Echinochloa crus-galli; assembly: GCA_900205405.1. NCBI lineage: Eukaryota > Viridiplantae > Streptophyta > Magnoliopsida > Poales > Poaceae > Echinochloa > Echinochloa crus-galli. Next base: position 153,482 of record OAMR01000730.1, read on the forward strand.
TGTCCCTTTTTCTTATATACCTTCAGTCTCTTTCTTAAAGAAATGACACACAGCTCCCCTACGTAGTTTGAGAAAAAAAAATGTGAAGACGGTTGGCAAGAATGGCCATGCTTTCTTGTGTCCGAGGTTAAACTTTGGAGTCACATGATTGCTAAACTGGAAATCAGAGATGATTGAGGGGAAGACTACTTGATGGAGATAGGCACAAATAGATACTCTAGTCTCGCTTCTCGCCTTGCAGTTGAAGCTATGAAACTCTGTCTAAATTACAAAGGTCTTTGTTTTCTACTCTAACATCTCAATCCTACAGTCTTGGTGAGATTTACGTGTCCTGTGGTTAGTCTAATAATATCATGGTCAATCAATCAACGAAAATTTTTGTTAACACAGCAGAAGGTCAAGTACCATATTGAAATACTGCAATTCTGGTAGAAGTTATCATAAATTTTTATTTTACAGAGGCAACATTTAAAATAATTGTGCATGTTACTAATCAACATACATATATACTCCTCAAAGTAGTAAACCATTTCACAGGGTCTCGTTTTGAGTACATATAGGATAACTAACCTTTAATTCCAGTTGCAACCCATGCACGACCTCCACTAGTACCTATTTCATAGAAAACTATAATGACATTGTACAATTTCGATTAACTCACAACAAAGTTGCATAATATGTACCTCCTTCATCCCTTGTTTCCACTGTGGCACATAATCCTGAATAGACGCTCACAAGATTTCCATTCGCATTTAGCTCCCACATCTGCACTCGCACATTCATGTGCAGTCAATGCCATAATATCAGTTGCCAGAAAGGATAAGTACTCATTCTCAGAAATTTCATGATTAGTAACGTGCTAAAGTTTTGTGGCCAGTAAGTAATGCTTCATGTAATCTTCACTGTTCAAAAGATTGGGTTGGTGACGGTAGAGATCTTACCTGTTTTGCATGCCACCTGCATGCAGAGAACATCGGAAACCCGATCTCTGAGGCAGCCCGCCTTCGGCTAGCAGATGCGTCAAGACAAGTATCACCATTGTTTCTAACTGAAAGATGAAACTTTGATTGTTGTTCCATCTTGTCCATGATAGTGATATCTCTACAATGTATAAAATGTATTAATACAAATCATTGAGCAAGAACTTCTCCACTTAAGAAGAGGGTGAATCTCACATTGCAACAAGTGGTTTTGTTTTTTCCAGGCAAAATGGTATACTTTTGTCATTCGGTATTCCATAGTTCCTGCATATGTGATCTCGCTTCCCATCTTCTGAGAACATAAACCATCCATTAGCTGTATCATCACTGCAGGCAGTGAGACCAAACATGCCATCATTCTTTGTAAGGCGAGCATGATAAGGAGACCCAAAGTGACCAGAATGTTCTTCATTTGACGTCCTTTCACTGTACACATAATGGAACTGAAAATACCTACAGGTCAGTATACAGTTCTTGGGCAGGTAGATTTAATAGAAATCCTCAAGTACAGGTACCTCCATGTTGTTCTTACTGTAGTGGTTTATCTTCAATAAAGTAGGATTGGTAATTATGCTTAATGTACTATCATCAAGATGTCTCAAATCTCCTCCATACATAAGAGGCGATTTCGCCATTGACCAAAGTGCCATCTGTAAGGTTAGTCAAAGAAAATGGAGTTCCTGTACTATATAAAAAAAATGTAGCACAGTTAAAAACCAAAATGATCACTATCAACCTGTGTTTTCTGTTCATCAAGAGTAAGGTTACATTTCCTGTGAGGGCCCTTATTTACACCTGCACTAACAGAAGAAAAGGGTCTGTTTCTAATACAGCTGCATATCTATACTCATTCAATAAATTCCTGAAAAAATGGGAAAGAACAAAAAAGATACAAATATGATGTACTCTAGAAATGATTCTAGAAGATGAGTCATGTTGTAGAACATATTAATGCACCCAAACTCGAACCTAGGTGGTGAGCTAGGCTCAGTTCTTCTATCTGCTTGAACAATTTAATCCCATTCTCTAAAAAGATTAATGGCATATAAGTTTAGATTTTCCACATTTTCCTATATAGAATGATAGTGATATTTCATAGAACATTGTAACAGCATATGCATTCATGAAGTTTGTGGAAGAATTTATCTCCCAATAATTATTCAAAAGTACTTTGCTGAGATAGCCACCACACTATGTTAATGGATCTTGTGTCCTACAACTGTTTATTGATACCATTTAACAGAAAATTCTGGTTAATTTTTTTTTTGAAAAAATTGTAAGTTTGCGTCATGGTTAAAAGACACCAGATCAAGACGTGAATCAAGTCTAATTTAATTTCTCAATACAGAGGTAAATTCATTACTTGGATCGGTAAGCCATCCAAATGGAAGCATATCCAAGTCTGGCCAAGATCTTCCTTGCAACCCAGTGGCCCCAATCTTCTTTGCAGCAGCAAAGGAACTGCATACAACAAAATAAGGAAAATAATGAGTATGTAGCAAAACAAGACAAAGTAGAAAATATCTTTCAATTTACCTTGACACAGAAAAGTGTGAGCTCACATCATTCCAGTTATCCCAATCATCTCCAGTTATTCTATACATGTTAACATGATCACTAATATTCTCAGCTAATGCTGGAGTAACTTCAGTTCCTGGTGAGAGGGACAGGATGATCGGACGATCAATCTCTTGCAACAGCTGCAATGTAAGTATTAGCTGATTCTGGAAGTGAACTAGTTTCATTGGAATTAGTGTAATTAATTCTAGGATGGGAAGTTATTTACCTCTGAAATAGTGATGATTTCTTCTGGGCTGTAGTCTGTGCCAAAGATACAATCGACCTTGACTGCAACCGAAACAGAATGGTAAATACGAAAGCATTTATTCAACTGTCAGCTTTGAAGCATATGAAAAGGTCAATTAAAATTGAGATAACTCCATGCTATCCACAGGCCCATACACATAAAATGGCAAATAACCAATAAGCATACCAAAATCAACACCCCAATCAGCATATTGTCGATAAAGAGATCTTAAAAAGGCCCGTCCAGCTCCAGTATCCGTGTTAACACTCATAAATCCATGCGGCATCCATGCACATGTTCTGTCAGTGAGACCTATGTCACTAGCTGTCCATTGACGGCTATCCTCTAGATATGGTTTTCCCTGAAAAGAATCACAATAGAACACATTAAAAAGTTACAAATTAGAGCACCATAACTTACATTTGCACTATCTTCCCATAGAAACTCTAGGCTCTAGATACCAATTGTTGGAAAGCACTCACTCAGTCTCTAGGTGTTTATCACAAACACACTAGTTTTTATTCTACGGTGACAGGCTAATAAGAACACTACAATACACAAGTATTTTGTCGACTCAGGCCACACTGGCCCTCATCATTTTCTCCTGTATATGGTACATGGCTGCAAACCTGCCCATAATATCCTCCAAGTTAATGCAATCAATGCCTCCTATGATCTGCCTATTATTCTCCTTAACAATAAGCTGAAATCTAGCAAATACTTGCAATGAACCTAGACACTAGCTGAGCCTAGACACAGGTCCCTAGTAACAAGATTATTGCTAACATTTCATACAATATTAAAGAATGACAGAGCAGATAAGTAAATTAGAAATTGATTGGTGCCTCGGGGAACCAGTCTCCACATGAGCAAAGATACATTTTATCCAACATTTCACAATGTTTCAGAAACTCAAAAATAGATCGCATAGCTAGTACATATAAAGTTATGCAACCCTGTAAAAAGTAAATTTCAAATTCATGTTTCATATCGAGATTAAAAGAAAAACTAAGATTGGTTTCTGTATGCAGAAGTTAACGTTAACAATAATTACTGGTTTTTGGTTATAAGATATAACGTTAACAAGGATTAATTCTAAAGTCGAGGGACCCTGATAAATGAACACATAAAGCTTTGATAAATAAAATGCTAATTTCAGAACTCCATGAATTGTCATATATTATCATATTAAAAAGAGAAACAGTACCGTCTTAATATCCAAAATTGGCGTGTTTGCATTAACAGCCTGCACACTTATCCCTTTCATCAAATGGATGCCAAATTTCAATCCCATTCTGTGGACCTTACTGGCAATTTCACCAAACCCTCTGTCAACTCTAGATGATGGAAACCTTTGAACGTCTGGAAATGGCCGACCCCATTCATCAATGTTGTCAAATCCATATGAATCTGTATATGCCCCATCAACATAATTCCGGTACCAGAGGAAATCGATAACTGCATACTATGAGATAGAGTAGATAGTTAAACAAGTGGCCGGAATTGTTTTCATTCATATTTCTGATGATATAATCTATAGCCAAATTAAAGCATTGTGACAAATAACCTGATATCCATGTGGGAGTAACTTCTCTGCCAAGATCTGTGCATTTTGCAGGTATGCATTTTCATCTACTATCCATGAAAAGGAATCATATGAGTTCCAACCTCTTGGTGGCAATGTGGCAAGCTCTTCATTTGCCTCAGAAGTACCACTGAAATTTCCATGTATGAAAAAAATGGAATTAGTAGTCATTTTTCTTTAGTTATGTGTATCCTTGGTTACCCTAGATCAAATCCTGAAATTGTGTAACTAAATTTCTTCATTAATTTTTTGTACTTTCAGAATAACATTGCATTATATTCCCCAGTGATCCATTGAGGTCAACTTACAACGAAAACGTATTGGACATAAGCAAAAGAGATATCATTTTAATTTCAATAACTACTTTCAGAAAGACACTTGAAACAGTAAAGGATACAGAAATTAGTCCACAGAATTAAAACCTTGTGGATAAATGTGAATAATGGACTTTGCAACAAAAAAGAAGTATTTTGATCAATACGCATAAACTAACACTACACAGAAATTTTAATCAATATTATTCGAAGCAGTGCATGCAGGCACAGAGGCAGCCGGTGGGGCGGAGGGGGCTCGAGCCCCCCCCTACCGGCATGCGCTCCACGCATGCTAGAAGTTTCTGAATATTTAGACCATAAGGGTTGGCTCTGTTATTCCTCTTTTTGTGATTGGACATGTGTACAAGGCTATAAGCACTAACCATTATCCCCGGAGTTGAGTGTAAAATGATACCTCAAACCAGGATGCTCAGTGGTCGGGAATGTTCTCCCGAAATTTTCTGAAACAATCGAGTGCTCTAGAGATTTTATGCATTTAGTGTAAAAATAAGTCAGTCTGACAGTATTGTACAACTCGAACAAATCAATGAATTACTGAATTGCTGAAGCAAAAGTTGTGAGCTTTGGATCACCAGATAATGGTACCGTATTGGAGATTTAACCAGAGAATCGCCGAAAAAAAAGAAAATACCCATCCAACAAGTATATAAAAAGTTAATCCACCAGAAAAGTTTGCCTACAAACCAGAGAAAGAGGTAGAGGACGAGGAGCGCAGAGCAGAGGCGGTGACGCCGCCATGGCAGAGAAGGGGGGGAAGCCTCCATGCCCATCACTGCCGGCCAGCGAACCGGAGAAAGACAGAGCCGATGTGTGTGTGAGAGAGAGTGAGTCCAGAGAGAGGTGGGCGGCACTAATGGAGTGGCAGCGGGTTGTTGGGGAGTGACTGTAGTGTGTGCGCGTCTGTTGTGCGATGTGCCGACTCCCGAGAAGGTCCCGGCATCATCTGTTTGGCGGCACGCCACTTCTGCGAGGGGCAGAAGCAAATAGCCTTTGGCTTGTTTACATGTTGAAATTGGTACGGTGAATTTTGGAGTATAATTTCACTTTATAATTATTATGTCATTATAATTTTGTTTGTATGTGCGAAAAATTATCCAAAAATTGATTTATTAGGCTCAAAATGTTCGTCTCACAGAGTACAACAAAACCGTGCAATTAGTTTTTAATTTCATCTATATTTATTACTCCATGCATGTTATGATATTTTGATGTGATGGGGAATCTTCTTTTTCATAGTGAATTTGAGAGTTCCTTTTTAAATTAAACAAGGCCTTTGCCCCTTTCCACCGCCCACTGGGAAACGAATTCGGATGTCAGTTTTTCGGATACCAATTCGGATGTCAGTTTTTTAGCCGTTCTTTTTTGATTTTAGCTAAATTAGGTATAATATTTTATATCTAAAATTTATATTCTTGTTCTTGGCATTGTGCTTGTTAAGATTCATACAAAACAAACCTCAAATGTGTGCTATATTTTAATCAAATGATGAAAAGAAATTCGGATGTCTATTCGGATTCGGATACGGATGTTTTTTCACCTTTTTCTCTATGAAAAGCAAATAATCCATAAAAATATTGTAGCTAATTTTTTTTATTTTTTCCTGTAATTAGCCGGTTATAATGCATAAAAAATTAGCACCAAATTTATTTTATTGTGATCTAAAAGTATCAATCTATTATATAATTCGGATGTTTTGGTTCCATCCTGCCAGCACGACCGCATAGCCGGCGTGCAACATGAGCGCTGAGCCCTACAGCAGGCCCCTACGCATCATCATGTACGGGTACGACTTCTTTTTCTCCCTTGTTTAGTTCGAAATTTTAAAATGCCAAAGTTTGAAATACGACACTGTAGCATTTCATTTGTATATATAAATAATTGTCCAAATATTGATTAATTAGGCTCAAAATGTCCGTCTCGTAAAGTACAACAAAACTGTATAATTAATTTTTGATTTCAACTCTATACATGTGCCGATATTTTGATGTGACGTAAATCTTTTTTTTAAGTAGAATTTAGGGTGGAATTTGAAAACTAAACAAAGCCTTAGTTCATATCTATTATTTTCTCGGGTAAGCTATACTCCTTGAATGATAAGAGTTTGATGTCGTGTTGTGTTAATTTAGAGGTTGCATTTAAGAGTGGAGAACATTAAAATATTGATGGAAAAAAGTTATATGTGAAGTTAAAATTCATCCAGGATGGTATTAAGAAATCTATAGTAGCCCTGCTGCAACCAACTCTCAAGCATGGTGTCCACTGTCCATCATCGAGTTAAGCATTAGTTCATGAGGACTTATGATTGATTGATCAAGCATAATGTATAGCTGAGTTGGACCTCCTGAAACTTAGTAGTGTCTTCAGCAATCGTGATATCGTGAGGCTTTAAAAACGGATTTTTCTGACAACTTTGTGGCAGTATCTCGAATTCTCGAATTAACTCGGTTCAACCGGCATGAGACCTTGCGTCATTAGCGGCATCAAGGGTCGTTGACGGTTTGATATAAATTAATCCGGGAAGCTGTCAGGTAGAGATTATGATTAACCACCCTTCTTTCAATTATCGAAACAATACAAGGGAGTACAACAAAGCACCATATTTTACCCACACGGTTTACATGGATATAATATATACAAACCAAGTCTAAATATTAATTTATTACAAACCAAAGTTTATAGTTCAAGTTGCAGCGGAAATAAAACACAAGTAAAAGTTAAACGAGGATACAAAGACATCATATGGCAGCCCATCACATGATATCATCACCCGTAGCCCTTTCACTAAGAATTGAGATTTGGTGCCTCCGATGGTTCTTTTTTTGTTGTAAAGATATAAAGAATTGAGATTTTGAATAAATAATATTTTTTGCTATTGCAAATTAATTAATTTTGTACTATGCTGTTAAAAATATGAGGTTCTATATATATGGTTGCAATGATGGCTGATGCTAGAAAGTGGTTGTAAAGGCTCTACAGTTGTGACAAAATATGGTCATTAACACCTCGTGGCTGGTGGCGAGGTAATATTATGGGGTTCTAATATAAATATGGGGTTCTAATATATATATATCGGCTGGTGCTCCACCACCCCCATTTTTGAGAAATAAATATACCGGCAAATATAACAACCAACTAAAGTGGTGCAGTGGTATGTCGCTCTTGTCTGCAATCTGAGGTCTCATGTTCGATTCCCTTCTTCTTCCCTTCCTCAACACATCTGTTTTTCTCCCTCAATTTTTTTCAATAAAAAAGTAGAACTATTTCATACGGAGTACAAAACAAAGTGATTCGTTTATTTTGCACAACCAACCAAGTAGCACAGTGGTAGAATGGCTCCACGGGTCATGGGATCGATTCTCCGAGTAGATAATCTTTTTTCCTTCAAAATTAAAATGGCGCGGGTATCTCTATTTTTTTATTTTATCATATCCGTGACGATTTGCTAGAACGTCATATGGCAGCCATGTAGAAACCTGGCCCATTTATAAGTAGGATAATTTTCTATGACGTTACGATAATTTGCTTTATGACGTTTTTATCAATTTCGTCATAAATTCGTAGTGGCCGAGAACAGTCACCACCGATCCATGAAGAAACACAAATTTTCGTCATATATATATTAATTTCAATGATGATTTTTGAAAATATCATGAGGAAAACGTCACAGATATTAACATTTCTACTAGTGTTTATTGCATAATAAATTGTATAAAAATGATAGAATGGTAAATCTTTTTGCATAGCATTCTTAGACACTAGATCTACTCAATGGAGTAGCATGCATAGGAATCAAGTTAAGTTTTCTGCCAGTTTTGATTTTATGCTTGCATGTGTGCTTACTAGCTTAGAAAATTGATATTTATTGTTCTGTGAATGACAAAAAGCGAAACCAGTTTTACTAAGTTGCATGCAAGTAGAAGTACTAGTTTATGCTTTTTATTTCCATATGAATATATTTACTATTTTTGCTATGTTTAAGCATGGAAAATTGGAATAAAAATAAACCATGCTTAAATGCTCTAATTTAATGTCTCAAGCTGCATTTCATCATTTTAGAGCCACGGAGCAAAGTAAAGCTCTAGCATGTTGTTCTGAGCCACGTTATGAATTTATTGCTCCACTAGCTAGCAGATATTGTATGATTTTTAATGAATTTTGTGCTTATGATAAAATGCTGAAAAATTCACAGTAGGCTTATTCTGTTCATGTGTAGTTTCTAAAAAAAATTGGTAGGTCAAATCATTGTGTAATTTTTATTGCATGATGAAATGCGGTTCCTGTGAACTTTAACCTGTTAATCTTCCTTAGAATAGATAGTAGAGAATCTCTAGAACGTCTCATGCTGTTTGCTTGTCATTTACTTCAGTTTTGCTAATTTATATGAAAACTAGCATCACTAGGATTTGTTTTAATGTGAATAACTTAAATTCATGTTTATGCATGTTCTGCTGTCCAATTAGTTTGTGCTTGTCATGAACATGATTACCTTGATGTTTAGTAACTTTTGGAAGCTTGCAAGTTCTAGTTCATGATTTTCTATGTGCATGTCATATATTGTTGCTAAACATACAACAAATGCTTTAATGAACTTCATAAATCTTGTTTACTATAGTTCATGAAGGAAGTACTCCAGACAAGAGTGTTAAGAAACTTAGTAAACTTAACCTTTTCTACCAAAGAGGAAATCTGTACCTATTCGGTTAACAAGAAAAACAACCTTGCTAATCACTCAATAGGCTAGGCTAGGGCTTTGCTTTGCAATCCTATCATCGAGCATGTGTTCTTCATGAATCGTTCATGATTATATATATCTGTATGATTGAGTTACTACACTCATAAGCATCATATATGCCTTTGTGTCATAACCATTCTTGACCTTGCACATATGCATCTCATATCATTTAGATACCTCGCTAGCCGATAGCGTCTACGAGTTGGTGGTCGAGTCTGAGAGTGAGCAGCGTGAAGCAGAAGAGTTAGTGAACGAGGCGGAAGAGCAAGACCCGAGCCAAAGCTTCCAAGGGCCCAAGGCCGGTGAGGAAGGCAAGCACCGGAGCATTGAAGCTATTTTTGAAAATCTACGCAATGGTTTTAGTGTTTTTTTTGCTTGTGCATTTACGTTTCTAGGAGTTGCTTGAAACCTTAGTATGCATGATCCTAGGAACCTATGTTATGCTTACTATATGTTATATGCCGATAGTTGCCATGCCAATAAGTACCTGGTAGAAGTCGAGTGATTTTCTGTCACTCGAGAGTTATAGGAGTTGCTTGTGCGCTCTTTATGTTGGAATCATAAGGTCAGTGAACGAGGTCTTGTGTGATATTCATGTTTGGTTAATCGCCCCAGCGCATATGCTTAAATTGTCAAGGACTTGATGTAGTTGGCACTGTTGGTCAAGTTTTTAAACGTACTAGTCGCATGTCGGTTGATTAATGGGGCCAGTAAACTGACGTGCCTTTCTTACTCCTTTGCTCGCATTCATGACCTGACCCCTTGTTGGCGGTCGTTACAGGCCGATTTCCGACCTCCAACCGAGTATAAAATGAACACAATGGAACCATGCACCATAGCTATAGGACTTATCTTTAACCATTTCCAAGAGTTTTGGTGTTTATGTGATTCCAGGAGGCAGGTTGCCAATGTCGGGGTAAAACCACCCAAAATGGTAGGTTCAGCCGAGTCTTATGACTCGACCGAACACCATCCTCATTCCCGGAGTGTACCAGGACCTAAACACACGTGATTTACCAAGACTCTAGGCAGGTGTGGACCATCATGATCAACCCCAGCACAAAGGCGGTGGATCCAAGGGCAGACGGGCACCAGGACCCGTTCGGCCGAACTTCCAGGTTCAGGTTCGGTCGAACTGGAGAGTTCGGCCGAACTGACTCACTTCGGCCGAACCCGCCTAGTTCGGCCGAAAGCCTGGAACCGTCCCCAGGTCCCGTGGCTGCTGCTCCTTCTTCCACCGCCCTTCTTTGCTATAAAAGGAGGCCTCCAGCACCTGCAAATGCACACCACAAGAGAAGAGAAGAATTAGCGAAGCGCTGCCACTTCTACACTTAGAATATAGGGAGAGAGGAGAGGTGAGAGTGCCGGAGAGGAGCCAGAGTGTTGGTCCCTCTTCCACCTGTACCTCTACGGATGCGGCTCAGCTTCGAGTGACATACGGGTCGTGTCTAGTAACTCTTGTATCTCTCTCTGATTAATTGAGCATCAGACCTTACATTTATTTGCTTGCCTGTTCCTCGTTCAATGCTTAGTTACTCGGTATAATTGTTTACTGGTTGCTTTGCTTGGGTGCTTATCTATCTCAAGGAGATAAGTATTAACTGACTAGTGTAGGCGTGGTGCCTAGACTTGAGGTTAGCTTGGTTTACATTTGAGTCAACGTACGTGTGGTAGCCGTTAGGTGGTGACAGCCCTATACGGCCTACGTAATCCACCACGTTAGTCTCGTCTAGTAGGAGCCTCCTACGGCTGTTAGCCGCACCCCTTCTCATCCCTTTCTGCGTGTGGCGTGCACCGTATCCCGACGTAAGCAAGTACCTGTAGGAGTTGTCTTGCCCAGTTAGTCAGAAGAACCTCGTTACCAAACTCGTACCTTCTCTACCATCCTATTGCTCTTTCTTCCTTTTCTTTGTTGTTATCCATTCCATCACTTCACCCATTGGACAACTTAGTTTAGAATTAGTTCACTTCTGGTTCCCCGTGGAAATCGATACCTTGGAATACTCCCAGGTGAAAGCTACATCGGTATCCATCCGCTTGTGGATTTATCTGTAGGCTATAAGGAGTGCCAACAAGCTTTCTGGCGCCGTTGCCGGGGAACGGTAGCTGTTCTGATTCCGAACCCAAGTTGTCCGTGTATTCCACCACCATCCACCTTATGGATTCCACTCTTACCTTACGTCAACATTCGGCTCCAAAGGGCGATTGTTTGGAGCCACCACCATCATCACATCCCATCCACACACCCGGCTATGAGCTGCGTCCCGGCTTCATAGCCATGGTTCAAGAGCAACCGTTCCCAAGAATGAATGCTGAGAGTCCATACACGCATTTGCATGAGTTTGAGCAACTCTGCTCGTGCCTGACCATTGCGGGCATGACACAAGAGACGCTTAAATGAAAGCTATTCCCGTTCTCATTGACAAGAGGATGTCTGTCAGAAATATGGAAGGAAGCTGGGAAATCCTTAGAGAGAAATGCTGCCTAAATTTCTTACCAGTTTCCAAGGTAGCCAGCCTCCAAATCGAAATTCTTACCTTTAAGCAATTAGAGGGAGAATCGTTAGGTGTTGCGTGGGCTCGTTTCAAGCAAATCTTGGCTTCCAAACCAGACATAGGCCTGTCAGAACCTATCATTTTTCAACATTTCAGCCTTGGCCTCTGTCTCGTAGCCTCCACTTTCTTGAACTCCGCTTCAGGAGGGTCGTTCTCTCATTTGATTCCTAGTGAAGCGAGGATAATCCTGGATCGTATCCTGGATGACACTCCCTAAACTGGAGTCTATGATGAACTCCCCGATGAAGAAGAGAAACAGCCTGAACTTGAAGAGCCTGTACACCTACAATCCAAATCTATCAGCTCTTCCATTCCATCAGAACCCGAAGCTCATTTCGAACCACAGCCATATTCTAGCCAGGATCATTATGATCCACTCTACAACACTCTCTATGATTCTAATGATGATCTATTCGATGACATCGGGAGTGCAACAAGTTTCCCATTTGAACGACGTGTAGAGCAAAATGATCAACCTCCCGACAAGGAATATTTAGAATATCAGAGGGAGTACTTAGGACGTCTCTCTGCTATTATGAGTCGGGAATGGCTAGACGAGGTGGAAGCCTCAACCGAGGTCGTCAAAATGCCTAGAAAAATTCGGAGGATATTTGGTAAAGTTATGGGCGGAGAAAAAGAAATCGGGTATGACCCGAGCCTCGGAATCAACATCATCTCTAGCTCCTTGGTGCGAGTAAGATTCCCCGATAAACCATGGTCATCATTGTTGACAGCCAAAATTGGCAGTCACCGGGACAAACTGGTCTGACAGGTTTGCCCAACCGGTCAGACCGGTTTGGGTCTGTAATTCGAGTAGGTTTAGGATTCCGAGTTTGATCCCATATTGTAACCGACTCATGAGGGGTAAGACTTCCCCGGCCTATAAATATAAAGGCTAGAAGGCCGATTTTGTCTCTATTTTTACCTCTCAAACCCTAGTCTTTTCCAACCCTTATTTGCTGTTCTTTGCTCATCTCTACGGCGTTCAAGGACGTTCTAGGTGGCCTGCCGACCCTAGAGCAACCCTAGATTGCTTGAGCTCCGACGGGGTCCCTCCCGAGCTTGAGTTTCTAGGTCTTCGAGTGTTTCTGGAGAAAAGCGGTCAGACCGGTTTGACCGGTTCCGTAAACCGGTCAGACCAGTTTGGTTAAGGAACTTCGGGTGTTGGCCGTGGTGACGGCCTTGCTGCGTGATTCGTGCGATCTCGAGTTTGTTGGCGCGCTTCTGTGTCAACATACTTTTTGGCGACTCCGCTGGGGAAGATTAATCTGGTTTCAAGACCGATCCAATCTACCTCGAAGATGTCGGGTTCCAACTGTGAAGTCGACAAGAACAACATCATTACCGCAACGATGGAAGAGCTCACGGACGAGGAGCTGAAGCGGTACCTAATTGCTGAGGAGCACTTCAAGGCGCAATTCTTGAAAGGCTTCAAGAAGGATCGTGGAGGCTTCGTCAAGAGAGTTGAAGAGTTCGTCATGCCAGCTTTTAAGTTGGCTAACGATCAAGTTGAGGAACTTTCTAAGGTAACTGGCAAACCCTCTGATTTAATGCAACAAATAACTCGCATGATGGATGAAAAGTTGCATGCTGCACAAACTATTACTAGTGCATTAATTGTTAATATGTTAGTAATATTGAAGCATTTAAAAGGGGTAACAATACTTTAGAAGATCCTAATTCTTTACCTAAAACAGATCCTAGCGCGTCAGGCATACCAGAGAACACTATAGATCCTAATTTGGGCATGCCGGCGAATTTCTATCCGGGGCAGCCACCCTATCCTGGTTCGGTCCAAGAACCGGTCAGACTGATTTTCCCAAATGGTCAGACCGGTTTGCCCAATTCAGTTGGACAGACCGGTTCCATGGGTGTAGGTACAACAAACGCAATGGTTTTATCTAATACAGTTGCTTCTGGTCCTATTTATACACCTCCTCGTACTACTATTGTTGGAAGTGCACCTTCGGGATCCGTTGTTTCTTGTGGATCGATTCCGAATGTTTCTCAAAACATGGTGCATAATATGCCTCGTTATACGCAAAATACAACTAGTAGTAGTTATCAGGCCGATTTTTCTAAGTTCAAAGAAGATCTGGCTAATACAATTAAAACAAAGCTTGGGATTGATATGAGTAGTTCACGTTTATATCAAAAACCATATCCTCCTGAATTTGATCTAGTTACATATCCTAATGGTTGGCGCGTTCCTGAGTTTGTTAAATTCAATGGTGAAGATAATCGTACTACTTGGGAGCATGTTAGTCAATATGTTTTACAGTTAGGAGAAGCAGCTTTTTATGAGCCATTGCGTGTTCGCTTATTTTAATTAACATTAACTGGAACTGCTTTATCTTGGTTTTCTTCGCTTGCTCCTAATTCTATTCAAAGTTGGTCTCAATTGGAGCGTAAATTTCATGATCATTTCTTTAGCAGAGAAAATGAAACTAAATTGACAGATTTAACATCTATTAGACAAAGCCGAGAGGAATCGATTATAGATTATTTCAAAGATTTAAAGATACAAAAATAGATGTTTTAATTTATCAATTTCTGAAAAAGATTTAGCAGATTTAGCTTTTGTGGGCTTGCGATCTTATTTGAAAGAGAAATTAGAACATTTTGATTTTCTCTCTATTAATCACTTGCAAATGAAGGTCATGAGTCTAGAATTAAAGCTAAAACATGTTAAAGAAAATGCTAAGCCTCATCGTTCCAATGTTCATATAGTTGATAATGATTCTGATAGTTCGGATGGTGAGGATAATGAAGTCTATGCTGCTGAATTTGTTTGGCCATCAAAAACTTAGCCTTGTTCTTGTCCTTCGTTGAAGCCGGTTCAGAAAAATCGGCGAGAAGAAATTAAATTTACTTTTGATGTTGCCAAAGGTGATCGTGTTTTCGATGAATTGCTTAAGAATGGTTTCATTAAACTTTCTCATGCAATCCCACCAGCCGATCAATTGAAAAATCACACATATTGTAAGTGGCATAATTCTTTTTCGCATGCTAATGATTGTAATGTTTTTCGAAGACAGGTACAATCGGCTATTAATGAAGGTCGATTAGTACTAGCTGAGATGCAAGTTGATAGGGCTCCTTTTCCTGTTCATACTCTGAATTTGAATACCAAGGTGCTGATTCGGCCAGAGCAAGCCGATGGAGCTAAGGGTAAGAATGTGGTGATTGGAGATCCAAGGCCGAAAAAAGTAGATAATCAATCTCTGGTCAGAAAAGTGATGCTTGGAAAGACTCCGGATGGAAAAGAGTCTCTGAAAATTACCATTAACACATCAAGACCCCGGGGGGCAAGAAAGTTCCTCAGAAGAAAATCGGTCCACTGATCAGGCGAAACCGGTCAGACTGGTTTCCCAAACCGGTCAGACCGGTTTGCCCCTGGACCGACCTAGGACTTTCAAGCCTAAGCGTCCGGAAGTGGGTACTTGGAAGGTGAATGAACCTAAAGTGCAAGGTACGGTTCTGAAGCAAGGGCCTACTTTTTTTTAGCTTTGAACAAGTACATAAAGGTCATTCAAGTTGATCGACCGGAAAAAAAGAGACCAAGGTCACCACCGCGTTGGATTGATTCAACAGCTTCTAGAGTGTCGGTAGGATTTCTTATTGATGATTCCTTAGCGTAGCGAAGTCTGGTGTAGGCGTCTATCAATCGTCAAGGTGGTGGAACACGTGGGGGATTGAAGAAGGATAATGGACCTTGAGCTACCACCTTTTCTTCTTCAGTCATGCCCTGAGTCCCTGCAACAACAAACAAAGAACGTGCAAAGTTTCATCGAGGCCTTTTTTGTCATATTTTTTTTCCTAATATATGATTATTTTCTGTTGATCTATTGATTTTTTCTGCACAACAAACCATTTTCGCTGCTATCATGTGCTAAATAAATAAGATAACTTTAGTCTAAAACTGTTACGTAGCCTTTCGTGAACCCGTAAGCATAATGCTAGAAAATTAAAAGTTAGGATTGCACGGTGGCTAACAACTTGAGCGTTGTAAAAGAAGGGGGAAAAATGACGGATACCACAGATGATGAAAATTGCTAACAGTCCATCGTCGCAAGTGATTGATAATGAAATAATTATTTCTAACATAAACGTGAGATGATCTAGCAGGGTTGTAATAACTATCGACGAAAACAGAAATATATCCAGTGTGTTCTTCATCCTAAATACTGGACTACTTGTACTCGAAGATATTGATATCAACAATCATAATCCCAATTTCTTGCCTGTTCCGTTGTACTCGACGGGCATTGGCCACCTCCGAATCCGATGCAGAAGCCTCCGCAGCAACCCCAGACCCCAATGCATAGGTCCCGAGGTCAGTGCCAAGAAGAAGCAAGGCAATGAGAAACAACGCTGTCTTAGCAGCCATGGCTCAATCTCTGCAGGAGTTGCTCTGAAGCCTCTGTAGCAACCTCCAACCTCCAACAGAGGGTCTGCTTCCATTTCTTTTTTGCAATTATAAAATTAAAATCGAATGGACTGCTGGGGTCCAGTTGGAATTATGGCCACGAGCCTACGATTCCTTTGGGGTGCAATGCTTTCCTGCCGTCCAGAGTATCGCACCTTAGGTTCGGTTGCTTTCTCGTTTTCCGATCTCATCACTCACATCTCTTCTTTTTGGCGAATGCCTCATTCAAATCCTGCGATACCTATTATTACGGAATAGACATTAATCTTAATGACATGCTAGAGAAGAAAAAAGAAATAAAGCAGTCAGTAGTTGATGCTAAGAGACAATGAAAAAATATTAGGGTATCAATTTGACAAACTCTAATAAGCATTTACAATAAGGTCCATTGTTATTTAATTTCATGTCAAAAATTTATAGTCTTAGTCACAATTTATGTAACAGAAGAAGCTCCAATTTAGATATATTTTATATTTTTATATGTTTTTTAAAATAATCAATATTTACATTAAACTAGTTCAACATTTTTGTTATGTTGTTTCAACATTCTACGTGAGAACCGTTGAAATAGTTTTTTTTGAAAATATTAACTGTTAGGTTTCAATAAATGTTGAATCTAGTCCAATAATAGAAATGTGCTACTTCAACATTTTTCACATATTGTATCAACATTTGTAATATACTATTTCAACATTTTGAATCGGGTTGATAAAAAATATTCGATCTGGTATCATATGAAACTGTGAGAGGCTAATAGAATTCCACGCTACAAAAAAGTCCAAATACACGGCTTTGTATGTAACAGAATAGAAGTCTAAATTGTAGTTTCCTTCCTTAGACCGTCCACTCGTCTGTTCTTTCAGAGCGCGGTTTGGTGGGCTTTAATGGGCTTCTAAGTCAATTAACTTAGAAAGTGAACGGACGCTAGATAGATGCCCCCGTGCGCACCCTATTCTTTATGATCAGCCACGCAAAGGACTAGCACTTTGTTGGTGCCCATGGCTTCCATATTAGTTGTGTGAGGTTCATCTTTACTGCCCTGAAGAATTGTGCGCGGTATGCCGATACCGACGAATATTCTCCTGAGGGAGTGAGCTTCCACGTCACCGGTCTTGCTGCCCCTGCGAGATGTAGAGCTTGGACTTCACTCCAAAGCGCAACAAACTCGCTCAAGTGATGCACCGTAAGGCAAGCTGCAATATTGATATCTCGCACCCAACTGCAGTTCTGGACAGCCTCCTTGAGTGTGATCTATTCTTTTTTCGTGAGGCGGTTAAAATACTTAGGTAGCGTTTGGATGTTGTATTGAGGCTTAAAATTTGGAATTGGATTTGGGGGCCTCAATTCAGCTGTTTGGCGGACCTTGTTATTGGCTAATGGAATTGGGCTCCAATGCCACGAAGTATTTGGCCAGCCCACGCGAGTCCGCGCACAATTCTGAGCCCCTCTGCTCCGTATTGAGCTGAATCGTGTCCTGCCCTTCGGTTCTGCTCGTGAAAAGAAAACCTTTTTCCCTTGAGTTCCCTGCACTGCCGCACCTCGAGCTCCCTCCGCCGTCGCGCCTCGAGCCCCCTCTGCCAGCCCCTCAAGCTCCCTCCGCCGTGGCCTTCCTCCTCTTCCTCCCGTCCGGCGTGGCCTCTTCCTCCTCCGGTCCGGTGCAGCCTCTTTCTCCTCACATCTGGCGCGGCCTCCTCCTCCCGTTCGGCGCGTTCCCCTCCTCGCGGGTCGCGACGGACGCCCCTCCTCGTCGTCCCATCCGGCGCGGCTTCCTCCTCGTCTTCTCATTCCACGCGGCCTCCTCTTCTTCCTCCCATCCGGCAGGCGTCCCTCCTCTTCTCGCGGCCGGTGCCCCCATCTTCTGCCTCCCGTGTGGCGACATGAGGGAGAGGTGGGGCCGCGGGGCAGCACTGGAGCATGTCAGGTGACCGAATTTCAATTCCACTCTTGTATATCCAAACATGTATTGAATTTGATTGCTCCTTTCGATTCCAAAAGGCAATGCAATGTTCATCCAAACAATATATTTTGAATTGAGGCTAATTTCAATACCATGGCCGACTTGGTATTGAACCCAATTCAATTCCAAGGCCTCTAATATCTACATCCAAACGAAGCCTTAGTGCAATATCTTTTGGCCTCCGCCCTGCGCTCAAGCGGAGTGCCAGAGCCGTCGCCGAGGTGGATAGATGTGCATGACGCAAAAAGCAGTTTGTCAATGTCCGTGTAGGGGTTCCAAGGCACACCCAAGCAGTGGCGGACCGTGACACAAAATCAGGGGGGGGATGTCACAATGTATGTAGTAAACACGTTGGACCGCACACAATGCAGAATTTTGTCAGAGAAAGAGGGTCTGCCCCTGCACCCAAGGCTTATCTGTGTCGGTCTGCTCCTGCCAAAGCCAGCGCAGCCAAAGAGCCCGTGCAAATTTCTTCAGATCAAGCACTCCTAGCCCCCTCCAGTTCCCGCTGTCTTCCCACCGTGGGCCAATTGAGCTTGCACTTGCCGCCAGTCCCCTTTGGTCATGACAGCGTCTCATAACTACTACTACCTCCGTTTCAAATTACTATTCGTTGTTAACTTTTTCGTCTAACATCTGACCATTCGTCTTATTCAAAAAATTTCACAAATATTATTTATTTTGTATGTGACTTGCTTTATCATTGTATATACTTCAAGAATTATTTATTGGTTTATATATTTGAATAATTTTTTTAAATAAGACGAGTGGTCAAAGATAATAGAAAAAAGTCAACAACGAATAGTAATTTGGTTTGTAGCACTAGATAGGGTAACGCGCTTCACCACACCCGTCGTTGGAGGGTCAGTTGGCCCATAGCATGCTGCTTTGGATTTCAATTTCTGGATGGTTTTAGTAGGCCATCAGTGAGTTTGGGCCAGGCTTTTTTTTGCATCAGTGAGTTTGGGCCAGGCTTTTTTTTGTGGTGATTTCCCTGTGCAACAGAATTTCTAAAGCAGCATGCTATGGGCCAACTGAAAAACCACAGAAAAAAAACAATGCATGCCCAATTTCTATGTTACGCAGTGGACTGCAGGGAAAGAGACATTTATACAATGGACAGAATTCAGGTGCAGAGTGGATAAAAACAACTCTATCCAAATGTCACTTTGTCCAGCACCTTCAGGTAGTAGTGTAGCATGATTAATATCTGTTCTTCTGATCCAACTTTTTGAGGACCATGTCTTGAGACACTAATGGAAGAGTAATGGTGGAGAAAAATGAAGAGGCACATGTCGGGAAGCAATAGTTTCCGAGTTGAGCCCAATGGAATCAGTTTTATGTTGGACAAATTGCCATTATTACAGTTAACGTACTTGCTGTAACACAACAGATAGTATATCAAAAGGACAGCCGATCATCTGGTGTAGCCGATCAATGTAACTAACCTATCGGCTTGACGGGTATTTTTGGGCACTTGGATAATCACAGGCCAAGGTGGTGATAATGATAGATACCTGCGATGTTGTTTTAGTGCTAATTAGACCCCCTGGAAATGGCATCATATTTAGATGGCCTACATCTTCACGTTCAGGTTCAAAATTGAAAGGACAAAAGGATATGCATATTTTGTAGTAATTCTATATAATCTAAGCTCCATTTTCCCGCAGCTATTTCCGGTGATTCGGTGGGGATGGATTCTAAAAAAATCCTCACTGTTCTGGTGTTAACAAAATCTGTAAATGCCACTTACTACAGGATCATACCAAGACACAGCACGATCGAATGATCGCTATCGGCAGCATGCGAGCCCCGGAGCTGTTCAGATGCAGTACACCCGAGATGGGGCTAATAACCAGAAGGAGCCAAAGGAAAAGCAGACAAACCAATTAATTTGCTGGAGCTCTTGTGGGCCTCCAATGCTGGTCGTAGCCTCCATTGCTGGTCGTAGCGGCCTTGGGTGGTGTTTATATGGCGGTGTTCACTTCGAACGTGAATTTGGGTGAAAATGTCACATCGAACACTGTAACATACTTTAGTATTTTTTGTTTGTTTGTGATAATCATTGTCCTACCATGACCTAACTAGGCTCAAAAGATTCGTCTCGTCGTGTACATCAAAACCATGTACTTAGTTTTTTTATTTAACTACGTTTAGTGTTCCATGCATGAGGAGAGAGATTTGATGTGATAGATGAATGTGAAGTTTAGAGAGAGAGTTTGGGGGAAGTTTTGGATTTGAAGGGAAATGAACACCGCCTTGGTAGCATATTCGACAAAAGTTTAAACCCTGGTAAAAATCATCTCTAACTTGAGATATGATATATGTAATATATTTCATTTTTTTTTGATGAAACGTAATATATTTCATATATGCAACTTCATTTGATATTGTATGAATATTGAAGGAAATTAATCTGTTTTTGTTTACTATGTTTACCAATGTGTCATAGTATATTTGAGAGTAACTTTTGGAGTTGAAGGGAAGTGACTCTCAAATATACTCTCAAAGAAAGTTTGGGGAAGTTTTGGAGTTGAAGGGAAGTGAACATCGCCTATGTTAGAATTGAGAGGTTGAATTTGGAGTGAGATGTCACTTCATAGTGATTGTGTTACTGTAGCATTTCGTTTGTATGTGCAAAAAATTGTCCAAAAATTGATTAATTAGGCTCAAAATATTCGTCTCACGGAGACACAGAGTACAATAAAACTGTGCAATTAGTTTTTGATTTCATCCACGTTTAATACTCCATGCATGTTATGACATTTTGATGTGATGGAGAATCTTCTTTTCGCATAGTATATTTGAGAGTAACTTTTTAAAAACTTATGAAAACTAAACAGGGCCTTGGACTCTTGAGTGGGCGGCGATCATAGCGGAGTTTTTTTTTTTGATACTTATCATGGCGGAGTTGGGATCGTCGGTCGTGGGGGTGCACAGCAATTATCGAGGACTCGAGGAGGAAGGGGAGGCGGCGGCTTGGATGCACGAGGGGTATAGGAAGCCCGGTATAGAATCTACAGACCAGGAAATAGAGAACAACAATTGTTTTAGCAGTGCAGGGAATAGATGAATCTTGTTTTAGAATCGAAACCTCTCATCCCAAGTTGCCCAACGGTACATGGTAGAACCCAAACAACACGCGGAGCATAGCACTGAACGGAGAGGCAAAAAAGAAGGTCTCAAGGCAGCGGCCATAGGTTTTTTTTTTTTTTTTTGGAGAAAAGCAGCGGCCATAGGTACCGCCGCCTGTGTCCCGCGTGACGAAGGAATCGAGAGTTTGGTTGTGGAAGAGGAAAAACAATAGTATATACTAGTACCTTGCAGATAAAACCAAAGAGCAGCGGCAGAATTAACTTTTTTTTTTTTGAGGAGAGCGGCAGAATTAACTAAGGGACGATGGCCGCCGACACAGTCAAGGCTAACCCACCCGGGCCAACACCGTTGGGCCGATTGGCTCTCCGGACACGGACGAGGCCCACGGCAACGCAAAAGGGTGCGGCACACAATAATCGCTCCGTTGGTCTAGATGGGCCCAGTAGACAGCAAGGAGAGAGGGGCAATGGAGGACACTCGACAAGCTGCTATTGCCAAAACTCGAAAACAGTAGCCAGTTCAGCTAGGAAGACGTGATGACCTGCTGTTCCGGGCAACCGGAATGCACGGCCGACGTGTGCTTGACTTCCTGTCATGGACGATCGATGATGATGGATTGATGGCCATTAATGGCCGACGGGAGCGTTGAATGTGTGCGCATCCTTGTCGCAGCAGCTACCAGTCCATCACATCGGCGACAAGATCGCGGCTTGCGGCGGCAGCGGCATCCGCCGGCCGTGCTACGGCTGCCCGGATATCGACGGTGCCCGGCCGAACTGACGAGCGCGGAGCTGAGTGGAAGAAGAGGACTAGAGAGCGCAATCTATTTAGTGGTGGCGCATTGACTACTCCCTTCAGTGGTGGGCGGTGACCTGGCCTGCTGTTGAGGAGGGAGAAGCTAAATCATGAATTTCTGAGGTATTTAGGAGAGACTAGTGGCTTAGTTTCGCCTTATCAATTTTATTTATGTACGATTTTATCTTTTGTAAATGATATTGTTTTATTTATGTAGACCATATGAATGAAAAATATAGAAAACTATTTTTTTCTTTCCAAAAAAGCCATTTACATGCGAATTAGTGAATGGATTAGGTTATCCTGACTATTTTGTATGTAAACATTGCCCCATATCTTTAGGGTATTACAGTTATTTTTTTGAAAGCATATAGTTTCACAGCTGCTCTAACCAAACGGCCTTTTGCTTTTCCCACACCTCTTTTTCCACAGCCCATAGCTCACACCTCACAGCAGCTTTTTAACAGCCACAGTCCAACCAAAAAGCTCTGGACCGAAGGGTCCCGCTGTTTTCTCTGGGTGGGTTAGAAAATAGTCCTAAGCCTGAAATTTGTTTGTTTGGTTAGTTTTCGGTTCATTCCCCAATAATGCATGTTATATTTTGGTTTCAATTGAACGAAGAAAAAGGTTAGAAAAGGTTTCCACCATCTATGACATCCGCACGAGGCTAATTCTCACGCCACAGATACACTACGTTGAGCCTTCACATGTGCGATTTCCACGCTTAGCACAAAAGAAAATCAGTGCAACAATAGTAGTTAACCATGTCATGCACACCTCATGTATAGTCAATGCATACTGATGAGTATCAACAAACATTGGCTGGATATGCAGTACATGTTACTTGGGATTGACCCATTGGGCTTAGTAACTTACTAACCTTGCTAGCGCATCCACATTAGCAAAAGGATTAGATAAGAATAACGATATGAAATTCATCTGTAGCAAGGGCACTTTTGCCGGTTAATGATAAAGATTAAAACTAACGGAGTTAATTAAATAATTAACTTCGCAAGTACTAATCAATATCAATAACTTAGTGAACGTAAGATAAAACGAAACAAAGAAGTTTAAAACGACCACTCTGATCGGCTTTACGTATGTTCAATAACTTGGTGTAAAAACTAGATCAAGATAAAAGCAATATGCTAAAACCTTTAATCTAGCAAATATGATAATTTTTAGGAGAATTAGATTTAAACGACGGCGATGCGCCCAGAAGTTTAGATCTAAAACCACCAGGTAGATGCGGAACTTATAGGCAAGCCAGAGATCAAGATGATGCAACCCTACTCAGCATGAAAGAACTTGTTGAAAATTACTGAAACTAGGGTTCAAAGTAAATGCGACGACAAGTAAGGACTTGTTTGTTTGAATGGTGTGAATATACTTTACAATGACTTTACAAAGCCATATGGCCGCTATTTATAGTCTAAGCTAAAGACTCATCGTCCATAATGACTTACCAAAACTTGACCTATAAGAAACTAACAATTCTTAAAATAAAACCCTTCCTAATACAAGTCGAACTCTTTCTGGCCCCACATCGCCACATTCGTCGACCAAGTCTCATTCTTCATCGGCCGCACATCGTATTAACCTTACATAGCATGTACTCACTTCATCGGCTTCTCTCTGAAATTGCATCGACTTTCTGAACCACATCATCTGCCACCCACTTGATCACCTTCTCTCCATTTGACAACGTTTTGACTAGTCATGTGCAAAAAACGACATCAACAGGGGGTGGTTGAGAATGTGCCTTTCAGATTTGGGGATGTTATGTCTCTAGGGACATTGTTATCCTTAATACGGGAACAATTACTCTTTTGCCCTTGTTTTGGGCTGGCCATTCTTAAACACCGCCCAGGCGAAAATCGGTATGGAGGTGAGAGAAATCTCATTTCGTGTCAGCGGAAAGATGATTTTCTTCATGTTCCGGCCCCCGGGGAGAGCAAATGACTGGAACACTTACTCCAGAACAAATGAGTGTTAAACTCTTCCTAAAAGCACTCCTCAGTGGAGAGTTGGTGGGGATTAGTTTGCTTGGGATGACATTGCAAGATCCCTAGAGGAGGACTAGCTGGACCTCCTTGTTAAGAAATGCACCAGAGGAGACGATTCCACCACCACCTACACCGAAGAAAATAAAAAAGGAACGACAGAAGAAAATGTTGCATGGTCCGAACCATCACTCTCCAGGATCGGACGGTGATAAAAATAATTGAAGAAAGGAGGAGTCGTGCTCACGGACTTAAACCACGAGCTCTTACCGCGAGGAAAACTGGTATTTATCCTATTTTTCCTTTGCAAAATTTTATTTCTATCACTGCATTTGCATGTTTCCCTTTCCAAATTTTTGAATCACCTTTGCATTAAAATCAAGAGAGAACCAGAAAATATATTTTTGGGCAGGAGGCCAATTCGGCCTAACTCTTCAGTTAGGCCAAACTGGCCTCTGTGCCCCTTCATGCACTCAGCAGCTGCAGGGATCATCAGGCAACTCAAAATGAATGTAGAGCAAGATTTTTCAAAATTGGATTTTGAAAAACTTGGATGCATTTTCCATTTCCTATCTTATCTACCCTTTACAAAAATGCTCCAATTACTCCATGTCTTCCCCCAACCAGCACAAAAACATGTCCACCACCACTTCACATGGCTGCACACATCATTGTATCACAAACATGGCAGCATAGAAGTGGTTCCACCACTTTCACACTTTGGTCATGTCAAGTCAAGCATCTTACCACTAAATTCCACAAAAGTGACCATACCACCCTAGTGTTGCACTTATGCAATAATGGAAGCAATTGGCGGTGGGTGGGAACTGCACCGACATGAGGTCCTTTGGCCGAACATGCCTGGTTCAGCCGAACTAGCTAGGCCAGTTCGGCGGAAAGCCCCCCTCCTCTCCTTTGCCTATACCAGCCACACAGGTGCTCAAAAAAAATGTTGTCCCATTCAGGTTTGTACTTGTTCACTCTTGAGCACTTCAGTGTCTCTCTCGTTTTCTTGCAAGGTTTGGTTCTCTTGCATTGATAAAAACACAAAAAAATATTTCCCTTGTTTTGATCATTGAGCTGTTGTGCGAGATGGAGGTTCTAACACCACACGAGGATGAATAACCATTTGTGGAGGTTGCAAGCCCCACAAGAACGACTAACTCTTGGACGACTAACTTATATTTTCTTGTGCTAACCTTGATATCTTACCCCTTCGGCACCGTTCTTGTGCTAATCTTTTGCAGGCATTTTTGGTGGTCGTTGTGGAATGATTTCGACCACCAATTCTCGGGAATAAATGAGGTTATATGCATCATTCCATACAATTAGGTTTGTATTCTAAAAAGTTCCATGAGTTTTGCTGAATATCCAAATATGCAGGTACATAATTGATAAATAAGTTCTAAAAGGGATAGAATATGCCAATTTGGCCGAACCACTTAGTTCGACCGAGTTACCCCCCTAGCCATATACATTCCATGAAGCGAAGCACTACCAGGTGTTATGATGCACAAGATCATGACCGATCAATGACGATGCAAACCACATGGACCGATGACGTCACCAATCCGGGGCAAACAAGCACAACCCCGGCTAAGTGGAGGAAATCCAGGACTTCCAAGTGCAGAGGCGGTGCATTAGAGGCCAACCGAGCCCCGGGGTCAATTTGGCCGAACAAGTAGGTTTGCTCAAATCCCTAACTGCCTCACAACCGCCATCTATAGCAAATCAGGACCGTATGGGAGAAGGCGGTGCAACATGGATGGTTCGGAGCCCAAGTTAGCATTAGAAAATTAATTGTTAGCTTTAGATTTAATTTGAATTTAGAATTCAAATTAAACCACACTCAAAGAACCAAGAAACCATCTAAGAGCCAAATCACACTAACATTAAATTATCCTTAACATACAAAGCCATTTAATTAAGTTAATTACTAGGAATTTAGAGAGAGAACAATAAGACAACCTTATGGATATGAGCAAAACACATCAAGCACGAATTGTTTTTGAAATCCACATTTTTAACATTCCAAAAAAATCTGGGATGTTACAGTCCCCATGTCAATGGAAGTTGACGAGCCAGGAATCACGACGAGGAGAGGTTCTACCTCTAACCCAGCTCGCCGACTCATTCATGAGGATGACATCGTCCTCCGAATGGAGCGAAAACAAGAGGCGTTTCAGCTGCTATGCCAGAAGGAGTTTGAGCACACCCACGTGTATGAGCATGACTTGGTCGTACAAGAATGGGTCCTCAGCGACTTCATGGAAACATTATATTCCATTGGATGGGAAGACTTTTGGCAGATCCACGAACATGGTTCGAAACTACTTAACCTCAAATTTCATTGGACCCTATCTCATGATCCAGAAGGAGTTAAGTTTTGTTTGTTTAATGAAGATTTTTCTTGCTCTTGTAGAGATCATAGTTTGGCTCTTGGTTTTAACCATCGTTGTTCTTTAGAGCCTACTAAAGTCTTAAGAAAGTTCAACCGAGTTGATTTCTACTACAAATTGCCCCCCCCCTCCCGGTAACAACAACATTCATAACCCCACTTTGCACTTCATGCATCGATGGTTGGCTACGACCTTGGTCCCACGCTCAGACTAGCATCTAATTCGTGTGGATGAGATGCATTTGATTTTTGCCATGACTAAGAAAATTGTGGATTCTCCTGTTCATGTCATGGTTTCACATTGGTATTCTCTGCCTTCTCATGTTGGCAGCGTGGCGGTAACTTCTTTGGTTACTCGCCTGTAACGCCCGCATTTTTAATCTCTGGAAAATCACCTAAATAATGCACCCGGTAAAAATACTTTCAAAACTTTTACCGCCGAGCTCCGCTTTACCACCGACACCACCCGTGTCGTTTCCGACCCGCTGTCCCCCTTCCCTGTTCCTCCTTGCCATCACCACCCCGCTCCTGTCTTTTCCCACGCCGCCCGCTCTCGGGTCGACCGCCGGGCCGACTCTTGTGGCCGACCGCCGTCGACCGCCTGTTGGCCCCTCGCCGCGAATCCCGCCGGTCTCCCGCACCGCACGCTGCGCCCTGCGCCGACCATCGTTGCCGTGCCGCCCAAGCCGCCACCGCCCGGTGCCGACCACGCCACACCCCCACGCCACCACCCGACCCCGCCGCACCCGCACTGCCCCGCCGTCTCGCCGTCGTGTCTCGTCACCCGCTCCGCGACGAGCACAGGGCCGCCGTACGACGACCAGGCCACCCCCCTGCGCTGAGCCGTCCCATCGCCGGCCGAGAAGCACGCCGAGCGCCTTTACTCCCCTCGCCGGCCAAACCTACCGCCCGTCGCCGGTCAAACCTACCGCCCGCCAAGGGGCCCTCGTTGGCCCATCGCTCCAGACCGCCTCCGCGCCTATAAAATCGACCCCGAGCACCACCTCCACCACCACACACTCGCTCGCCCTCCTATTCCGCCCATCCACCGCAGCAGCACCTCCGCCCCCGAGCGCCATTGCCGCCGCCGCCACTGTCTCCGTGGACCGCCCTCACCGAGCCACCGCTGTCCGTGGTAAGGGCACGAGTGGACTTGTCTTTATCCCCTCGTTCTTTCCCCTGCCCGAATTCGGCCAGCGCCGCCTCCATCGCCTCCGACCTCCCCCCTCCCCTGCCCCTCTATTCTGTTCGAACGAGGAAGAAGGGAAAATTTCCCATAACCCCCTGCCTTTTTCCATAATCAACCCGCAGTCCAAAACTTAAAAGCACCCCTCTCTGTCCACTTTCCCCATAACCCCCTAGCGTTTCCCTAATTCTAACCCACCGTCCACACCCCTGTTCTCTCTCTCTCTCTTTATTTCGCCAGGAGCCCCTGCCCTTTTTATTATTTACAGTTAAGTCCCTGGTGCCCTTAAACAGTCCCTAACCTCCCTTTGAACCGTCATTCCATGTATCGTTTTAATCCTGTTGGACCCCAAACTCCACCACACAGCCCCAAACAATATTTTCGCCAACCCATCCAGTCCATGACCACAAATAATCCCTTTTTCACCATTACTCCTTTCACCCTCTGTCCTTTCTTTTGGAGCTCAGCAAAAATGTTTTCCTTTTATTTATTTGTGTGTTTGTTTGTGTGTGCCGTAGACGCTGCTGTGAACGAGGGAGGATTCGAGGAGGAGCAAGGCTACGAGCAGGAGCTTGGAGACCAAGACCCCGTGCAGGAATCCCCCGAGGGTTGGGAGAACGGCAAGTGCAATCCCACCCTTTGATGCATACTGTTGTCCCAGTTTTTATAAACACACCCCATGGCCTGATTTATAAAACTTGCATAATTTTACTGCTAAACCCGGTTGGATAGCCATTCCTTGATTGCTATGACTGCTTCCTTGACAACCTAGATTAATGTTTGAATATGACAATGCTCTGTTTGAATGTTAGTCACTGCTAGAAATGCTTAGAAATGGTTTATTACTACACTCTACTCCAATAATATTTTATGAGTTTATGAAAGCAACCGCGTGTGTGCTTAATATGAGGAAAATGGTTTATGAGAAGGAAATGTGTGTTGATGGGATGAGACAGACGGTGCTTCCTGGGTGAACACCGAGGTGAGCTCGAGTCCGTGTGACTGATCATGGTGGGAGTTGTCTATCCTGTCACTGTGTTTTTGGATGATGTTGATGTGTCGTCTTGCCTAACCCACTTTACCGTACCACCACTCGACCGTTGTATGTGGCAACGGCCTAGCATAACCCCCACTAGTTAAGCTGTTGGTTATGTGGTGTGCTGGTGAGCAACAGTGGGCCATGGAGCCGGGGATACGATCTAGTTATGCCCCTGGGTAGAATCTCGCTGGTAGGTTACTGACCCCCTGGTCGTGTCTGTGGTAACTTGTCGGTTTAACTATTGTGGGTAATGGGTTTGATAGGAGCTGCACTGACACCAATGTGTTCATGTTGTGGTAGCCTTCTTGTGGTTGTGTACACCTCTGCAGAGTTAAAACCTATCCGGATAGCCGTGTCCACGGCATTGGGCGAGTTATGGCTTGGTCACTTCACTAGTCCCCTGTTTTGGTGGAAATGTTAATATTGAGTAAAGACTTTGGTTTTGGGCTATGACAGACGGGGAGTCTGGTAGCAGTAGTTTGGTGTTGAGAAAGGACAATCAGTTATACAAAGTTACTACTAAAACCGTTGAGAAAACCCTTTATAAAACAAACCCTTGCATGTGTAAAACTAGCTTTGCTGCAAAATAAACCATAAACCTGTCCTTGATTAAATACTTGCATACTCTGTTATATACCTTCCGTGGATGTGTTTGTGCTTGCTGAGTACGTAAGTACTCACCCTTGCTTAATTTGTTACAGAAGTGGATCCGGACTTTGTCCTTGAGGACGTCGAGTAGGAGGGTACGTTCTACACCCAACCTTTGCCTGTGTGTTAGGGTCACCCGCTTGAAGCCGCATGGATATCCACTCTGATGAAGACCTCTACGTTATCAACCTAGTTATCTGGAGTCTAGCTTTAGTTCTGTTTGTAGTGGCCTTGCAGTGCCACCGTCATCCGTAATATTGTTTATGTACTGAACCATCTATTGTAATAATGTGAACCAGCATCCTGGGACTGGTATTTGTATCACATTAAGTTCTCTCTTTCGAGGGGACGCTTCAGGTGGTATCAGAGCCGATATGTTGGCCGTAGGACGAAACCCTTAGGATCTTGACCCCTTTTCTAGTCTCCCTCACCTGTTTGCTCTCATCTAAATCCTTTCCCCACACAAGTACTCACAGACGTCTTTTTGACTTGTTCCAGATGGCCCAGCTGGTTGACGATGGGTGGAGCGAAGGAGTCTGCCCCGCAGAACCTGGCCTCCCCAAGTTGCTGCTGCTCGGGCTGGAGCATGTTGGAGTCACAGCCACCCCCGAGTACCTCTGTCGGGAGTTCACCTTCCACAGTGTCAGTCTATGCCGGATGTTCATCTTCGTGGAGAGGAGCTCGCTCCACAAGGAGGTGGCACCTTGGTTTGTTTACGCCACCTGCTACAACCACCCCAACGCCTACCGCAAGGCCGCAAGAAAAGCCCTGATATGCCTCCGCGTGCTCTACAACAAGTACCTGGTGGGGACCGCACTGGGTTTTGGCCCAAACATGCCGAGTGGAGGACGCCAGTGGATTGCCCAGATGCTGAACCTTGGGAGAGATGAGGATCTGGAGGACACCATATCACACCTCTCCATTTACCTCACTGGCTTGGACAGGCTGTACCGGGAGACTTCTGGACAGCCTTGGGAGAGATGAGGATCTGGAGGACACCATATCACACCTCTCCATTTACCTCACTGGCTTGGACAGGCTGTACCGGGAGACTTCTGGACAGCCTTGGGAGAGATGAGGATCTGGAGGACACCATATCACACCTCTCCATTTACCTCACTGGCTTGGACAGGCTGTACCGGGAGACTTCTGGACAGCCTTGGGAGAGATGAGGATCTGGAGGACACCATATCACACCTCTCCATTTACCTCACTGGCTTGGACAGGCTGTACCGGGAGACTTCTGGACAGCCTTGGGAGAGATGAGGATCTGGAGGACATTTGTTCATATAATAAAGATCATGTTTTATCCCAACTCTGTTCAACCTTTGTTGCCCTGGTTTCAGATGGCTGAAGAAGGATGGACCCAGGGAGTTTGCCCAATCACCCCGGGCTTTGCTAGTCTGTTGATCCCCGCGCTGGAACCGCTGGAGCGCCTTGGCGTGCTCCAACGCCCGAGGTACTACAGCAGGGAGTATGAGCACCATGGAACCCATCGCTGCAGGGTTGTCCTCGTCGTCGCCAAGAGTGACACACACCCAATCGAGTCGTGGCGTGTGACCGCCACAGGGTTTAGGCACCATGACACCTACCCTCTGGCTCTGAGGAAGGCTCTCCGCTACATGTGCGAAATTTTCGAGAGGCACCTTGTACCCACCCCAATGAGGTTCTTTCCCCCAGTCATCAGATCTCAAGTCTGGCGAGCCCGCATGAGGAACCTGGAGCAGCGCCGCCATGAAGAAGCCGCCCTCTACCAAGTGGTCACCTACCTCAACGCCCTGGACCAACTCTTCGATGAGCAGGCAGAACGCCTGAGGGAGCAGACCTCCCGGGCCGAACAAGCAGAGTTCACGGTTCGCATGCTCCAAGTCCAAGTGGCCCAAGCTGAAGCAAGAGCCGCCACTATCCGGGGCAAACAAGCACAACCCCGGCTAAGTGGAGGAAATCCAGGACTTCCAAGTGCAGAGGCGGTGCATTAGAGGCCAACCGAGCGTCCCGGCCATTGAAGAACCCCACGTCCTACTTGGGACACCTGTCATGGCATGGGAAGAAGTCGTTGGGAACCCGCAAGTGCTGCCTGGGAGCCCAGTCGGATCATCGTCCGCTGGAGAAGAAGAAGAAGGAGGACCCTCTGAGCCACCCCGGCAGAATGGAACTCTGACCGAGGCTGAGCGTGCGCGACTTGCACCACCAGAGGAGCACCCTGCTCCAGAAGGAAACCCGCCCCGCGAGTAAGCGCAGCATCAAGTGTGTGCGTGGGAGTGAAGCCCGAAGTCTGGCAGAACCCTTGTATCCGTAGCAGTAGCTCTGTTGGAGTGTCTTGTACCATGTCTCGTAGTGAACGCTTAGTCTGGATCCTAAGTGTTGTAATCCTCGCTGTTCTAATGGAACCTTGTGTGCTTGTTGGTTAGCTTGTGTGTTTGTGTGCTCCGGCAGAAGCCGATTCTGCCCTTTTTAAAACGCGATCTAAAAACTACTCAAGACGTAAAATCCGCACCTCACGCCAAGCACACAGCAAGCCGAACAAAGCTGGCTTCAAACGTGGCCCGGGCTTTCGAATCCGGAAGCGTGCCATACCATTCTTGTAGTTTGATTGTGACCTTGTCCCATTGACTGCCATCCTCAGATGGCCTACAAGTTAA
This sequence comes from Echinochloa crus-galli, assembly GCA_900205405.1. NCBI lineage: Eukaryota > Viridiplantae > Streptophyta > Magnoliopsida > Poales > Poaceae > Echinochloa > Echinochloa crus-galli. Next base: position 185,669 of record OAMR01000730.1, read on the forward strand.
CCAAAGTTGCATATAATGCCATGCATGAATAGAAAAACTTCAATTACCTAGCAGACAGAGTTAGTTTCCTCGTCATAAATAATGATGCAAAAACTTTGCTAAGTAACTCAGTTCTTTCAGACAATCCTCAACACCCTACCCCGCCAAGAGCCACCCCACAGGCAGAACGGGGGCGAAAAGTTGACCAGCTTTCTGAGGACCAGACCACCCACGTTTGGAGGATCCAGCAACCCTTTGGAAGCAGATGACTGGTTGAGGGTTATTAAGAGGAAGCTTGCGCCGTTGGGATGTGGAGACCGCGACAAAGTCCTTTTGACCACCCACCAACTCACTGGAACTGCCTTAGCTTGGCCTACTATGAGTATATGGATAACTTGGAAGCGTACAGGAGAGAAAGAGGGTTGTTGGAAGATGAACCGAGTTCCGCCGTTACCACATCCCCACTGCCACCATGAAGCGCAAGGCAGATGAGTTCCGTGCACTGAAGCAGGGGAATAAATCAGTGGAAGAATACACCCATGAGTTTACTGAACTGGCCCGCTATGCACCAGATGAAGTGAAGGATGATGAGAAGAGGCAGGACATGTACCTCAAAGGACTGCAGCCAGACCTGAAAGCCCAGCTTGTCTCTCACACCTTCCAAGACTTCCACATGCTGGTGAATAAAGCAATTGTCACAGAGAAGGCCAGGATGGAAGCAAGACAGGAGAACAAACGCAAGTTCCTAGAGAGCAGGAGCCGTCAGCAGGACCGCTCCCAGAAGACCAGAACCTCCGGCTTCGCTGCACCCAGGCCACCAGCCACTACACAGTTCCGGGCTCCATCTCAGGCTACCAGCTCACAGGCGCCCAACAATCAGTACAAGAGCCAGAACACCATGAGGCCCCCGCAGAGCAATGTGAGTCAAGTCACCACCCAGATTAGCAACGCAAGAGCCTGCTTCAACTGCCATGAGACCGCCAGGCTTTACTAGCCTGTTGATCCCCGCGCTGGAGCGCCTTGGCGTGCCTGAACGCCCGAGGTACTACAGCCGGGAGTATGAGCACCATGGGACCCAGCGCTGCAGAGTGGTCATAGTGGTCGCCAAGAGTGACCTCCACCCCATCGAAGCATGGCGTACGACCGCCACAGGATTCAGGCACCAGGACACCTACCCCATGGCTCTCAGGAAATAGCGCAGGGAGTTGTACTCGGTGAGTTCCTAGTCAGTTCAGCTTTAGCAACAGTTCTATTTGATTCTGGAGCATCACATTCCTTTGTATCATCAAGTTTTGTGAAGAAGCACAAAATACCTACAGTACTACTAAAGACACCCCTATTAACCCGAACACCTGGAGGTGATATTAAATGCCAACTAGGTTGCTCACGGGTATGGATTCTTTTAAGTGGGGTAGAGTTTCTAGCAGACCTAGTAGTACTAGAATCCAAAGGGATAGATGTGATCCTTGGAATGGACTGGTTA
>OAMR01000730.1:212356-256547 GCA_900205405.1 Echinochloa crus-galli
ACTAATTATGTCTTCTTACCAGGCAATGAGAAATGCGCAGATGGTCCCAGTTCTGTGTTTGGGGGCTTTTGTCATCAGATATCCTTTTATACCAATTTCTCCAGCCGGTGATTGGGGGCAAAGGCCAGTTCTTGAAGGCGTCTTGCCACTCATGAGGTTTTGTCAATGAAATCTTGAAAGGGATCCTCTGGGATTCGGCCGCAATAATTTCGGAGGGATCTGGATTCCCTGAGGGGCCGAGGAAGAAAGATGCGGATTGTTCTTCGGTGGGGGTCAAGATTTCGGTGGCCAGAGCCTATCAAGAAGTTTTGATATCATCAGGAAGTTCTTGGTCAATGGATTCTAGTACATCCCTTAAGAGATCAGCATCTTTGACTTGATCTTGGATGCTTTTGTGCAGCAAAGCAAGGATATCTTTCAGCTTTGTTTGATTCTCTTCTGACAGAGTTTGGCCAGCAGATATTTCTTCCCCTTGTTCGGCAACCAAGTCGTCCACAGCAAAAGAATAGCTGGATGATGAATTGGATTTCTCCTGAAAAAGATGGTCTTGCCGAATTAGTAATAATCCGCTGGGAAAAAGGGTAGAGAAAGTTGAATGATTTTGGTTACCTCGTTCCTGACTTCCCGAATGGAGGAAGGAAGCCTTTCAGGCTCAATGGGAGGATTCTGTGTATCTTGCTGAAGAGAAGCTGGAAGATTTCTTTGTGTGAATTGGTGTATGGACATCATGCCATTTTGCCGTGGGAATTACAAACAGAGTCGAGGAGAATACGGTTGCAGAGAGATTTAAGTTCTAAAGATTACAGTAACTTGATGATGGACGAATTGGAAGATTTGCATATGATTCGTCTCAAAGCATTGGAAAATATTGAGAAAAATAAGATGCGAGTTGCCAAATATTACAACAAGAAGGTAAAAGTCAGGCAATTTGCAGAAGGAGATTTGGTTTGGAAAGCGATATTGCCGATTGGAACCAAATATGCAGCATTCGGCAAGTGGTCTCCAAATTGGGAAGGTCCTTTCAGAGTGGTTAGATGCGTGCCTGGAAATGCATATATTTTGAAGACATTATTGGGAGTGGATACAAAGTGCTCAGTTTCATGGATGGTAATGCAGGGTACAATCAGATTTTTATGGCATTGGAAGATATAGTAAAGACAGCTTTCAGATGTCCTGGACATATAGGGTTGTTTGAGTGGGTTGTCATGACCTTTGGATTGAAAAATGCTGGTGCAACTTATCAAAGGGCTATGAATTATATTTTTCATGAGTTGATCGGCAATGTGGCATCTGTCTCTTATAATGATGTTGTGATTAAGTCATTGGATCATGAATCACATTTAACTGACATAAGAAAAACTCTAGAGTGCACTAGAAAACATGGGCTTAAGATGAACCCGAGTTCGTCTCAAAGCATTGGAAAATATTGAGAAAAATAAGATGCGAGTTGCCAAATATTACAACAAGAAGGTAAAAGTCAGGCAATTTGCAGAAGGTGATTTAGTTTGGAAAGCGATATTGCCGATTGGAACCAAATATGCGGCATTCGGCAAGTGGTCTCCAAATTGGGAAGGTCCTTTCAGAGTGGTTAGATGCGTGCCTTTGCCCTTTTCCTCACTATTGAAAATAAAGAAGGATCAAAAGTTTGTATGGGGTGACGAACAACAGAAGGCTTTTGATGAAATAAAGGAGTACATGAAGGAACCACCAGTATTGGTACCTCCACAATTGAATAAGCCTTTCAAGTTGTACGTGGCGGCCGATGCCCAAACTATTGGATCGGCCCTCATACAAGAGTTTGAAGGGAAAGAAAGAGTGGTTGCAAACCTTAGCCGAAAACTATTAGATCCAGAGACAAGGTATTCGGCTATAGAGAAACTTTGCTTATGTGTTTACTACTCCTGTACAAAATTTCGGCACTACTTACTACATGCAGAATGCATTGTGTATTCAAAATTTGATGTGATAAAACACATGTTGTCTATGCCGATTTTGAACGGAAGGATTGGCAAATGGATTTTAGCTTTGTCTGAATTTGAATTAAGATTTGAATCGGCAAAGGCTGTTAAGGGACAGATTATTGCCGACTTCATTACTGAACATCATGATACATCAATAACTTTGCTTAACATTGTTCCTTGGGTGTTATTCTTCGATGGATCTTCATGCAACAAAGGTGGTGGAGCAGGTATCTTATTAATTTCACCCAAAGGAGAAACATTTGAGTTTGCTGTTCCCATTCAATCTGCTGTTACTAACAATCAAGCTGAGTATGAGGCATTGCTCAAAGGGCTCCAATATTTGAAAGAAGCAAAGGCCATTGCGGTTGAAATTTTTGGAGATTCAGAATTGGTCATAAAGCAATTGAATGGTGAATATGAGTGCAAAAGTGATACCTTGAGGAATTACTATGAAGAATGCAAAGAAATATTGAAGAGCTTTCGGTCAGTAATTCTACAACACATTCCTAGAGGGGATAATGGAGAAGCAAATAGATTGGCCCAAAGTGCATCAGGTTATAAAGAGCTTCGAGAAGTTTTTGCTAATGATGTATATGCATTCGGGAGTAATCTGGCAGAAGATGATTGGAGAAAAGAGATTGCCGATTATCTGGAGAATCCGTCCCGAAAGGTTTCTAGAAAGCTCAGGTATAAAGCTTTAAAGTTTGTTCTTCTTGATGATAATTTGTATTATAAATCCCTGGATGGAGTGCTGTTACATTGCCTAAATCATGAAGAAGCAAAAAGGCTGATGAGTGAAGTACATGATGGGTTGTGTGGAGCACATCAATCGGCCTACCGAATGAAGTGGGTTATTAGAAGAACTGGATACTACTGGCCGACAATGTTGGAAGATTGTTTTGAATATTATAAAGGATGTCAAGACTGTCAGAAATTTGGAAACATTCAGAGAGTTCCGGCATCGGCTTTGAATCCCATTGTCAAGCCATGGCCATTCAGAGGATGGGGAATAGATTTGATTGGCCAAATAAATCCTCCATCTAGCAAGGGGCATAAGTTTGTGCTTTTGGCAACCGATTATTTTACCAAGTGGGTTGAGGCAATTCCATTAAAGAAGGTGACGTCGGAGAATATGGTTGAATTTGTTAAAGAACACATCATTTACAGATTTGGGATTCCTCAGACAATCACCACTGATCAAGGGACTCAATTTACATCTTCAGAATTCAGAGATTTTGCTGAAAGTATGGGCATCAGATTGTTAAATTCTTCTCCTTATTATGCCCAAGCTAATGGCCAGGCAGAGGCTTCTAACAAGATTATGATTAAAATTATACAGAAGAAGATTGATCAGAAGCCGAGAAAGTGGCATTCGGTACTCAGTGAGGCTTTATGGGCTTACCGAATGGCTCCACATGGGGCTACACAGACGTCTCCCTATGAGTTGGTGTATGGGCATCATGCTATCTTGCCATGGGAAATACAATTAGACTCAAGGAGAATAAAGTTGCAAAAGGATTTAAGTTCTAAAGATTATAAAGATTTAATGATGGATGAATTAGAAGATTTGCATATGATTCGTCTCAGGGCCTTGGAGAATATTGAGAAAAACAAAATGCGAGTTGCTAAGTATTACAATAAGAAGGTGAAAGTTAAGCAATTTACAGAAGGTGATTTAGTCTGGAAAGCGATATTGCCGATTGGAACCAAATATGCAGCATTCGGCAAGTGGTCTCCAAATTGGGAAGGTCCTTTCAGAGTGGTTAGATGCGTGCCTGGAAATGCATATATTTTGAAGACATTATTGGGAGAAGAATTTGCTTCTGCTATAAATGGAAGATATTTGAAAAGGTATTATCCCAGTGTTGAAATCGATCGGTGATTGATATATTAATTTGCCGAACAGCCGATTTTCGGGAAGAAATCGCCTTCAGAACAAATGTTGACAGAAAAGGAAAATGGCCAGTACTGAATGTATTGCCCTTAGCACAAAAATATACTACATCAGATGTTCATGCAAGATCACAAAAGATAAGTTTTATTGCCGAAATTCCATAAATCCCTAGTACAAACTAATGGAATAGCTTGTTCAAAACGGACTGAGGATGAATGGAATCGGCAATGGCGGCGCCATGAGCATCAAGGCGATCTATGGAAGCCTCGATGTCATCGATCTCCTCCGGGTTACCATTAGCGAAGCCGGTCGGTAGCCTGGAGTAGTCGGTATTGGTGTGCGTCGACATGGCGACTAGGCCTGCGGCAGTGCCCAGACGGATGCCGTGCGAGGCCACCTCATCGATGCGGCCCGCCACCGCGCCGAGGCGAGCTTCTGGTGTGTCCCCAGGAGCATTCACCTTGTTCGCCAGCTCATTCGCCAGCGCCTTTAGCCGATCGAGTTCGGCATCACGCGCTGCAAGTTTACAAAAGGGGCAGCAGAATAATATCAGTTAGGGGACAAGGTTGAGATTGAGCAGATTGCAGGACTCACCATCAATGACTTCGAGCAGTTGCTTGCGCTCGTGCTGCCATTCGAGGTCAGCAATCCCGGCTTGCTTGGAGATAGCCTCCAGTTCACGACGAGAGTCGTCGCGCTCCGCCTTGAATCGGCGAGCATCGCCGTCCGTGTAGCGGTAGTCGTCCGATTCGAGAGATCGATTGGACGAACTCGAAGATGCCGCAGGAGCGGCGGCTGGAGCTGCGACTGGCGCACCGGCGCCGGCAATCCATTGGATTACCCTGAAAGAACAAAGAGATTCGTCAAAGAAAGAGGGAGGAAATCTCGAGAAGAACAAAGAGAAGCAAGCAGCTACTCACCTGCGGCGAGCGCCGGCACGACTTCCTTCGGCCTCATCGGCAGCCGGGCGCCTCCTGTTGTTGTCGGCCATTGGAAGTTCCTCGGAAATACTGTGGATAGGGAAAAGAATGGCTTGGGCCGGCAAGAACTTGGAAGGCGAAGAACTTGGTGAAGAAACTGTGGGCTGCTTGGGTGTTTATTTATAGAACCCGCAGAGAAAATCATGGCCAAAGATCGTGGCACGTATTCCGAAGAGTTCGGAAGGTGGAAAGGATTTTCCAGCCGATCGGTTCTCATGTCGTTTGGGATTCTTATCGAGTCGTATTCGGCTTTGACTGGATGGGATTCGGCTATGTCATAGTTGAAGCGTTTTCGGGTCTAAGTACTATTATGGCCAACTTTGCCGAATGAAAGAAAACAGAGTTGAAAGGATGACAAGATTACAGGGTTAATAAAACATTCGGCTATCAAACATAATTCACACACCCAAGAACTTTGAGATTACATTTTTGGCATTTGATATCATGTTGCTGATGTTCTCTAATAAGTTTTTATCAGCTTCTTGGGTTCTGGTCAGGGCAGCGAGCTTCGCCTTGAGTTGTTTGTCTTCGTTTAAAGCTGCTAAGGCTTCCTTTCGCCTCTTCTCTGTTAGCTTGGGAAGCTCTACTATTTTCTTCTTGTCAGCTTCAATTTCGGCCGATAGATTTTTCAATTCGGCTTCAAGTGCAGCTTTTCTGATCTCCTTCATTTCAAGTTCAGATTCCAGTTTGGTTAATAATTCCTTATCATTCTGGACTTGAGTATGCAGATCTTTTACAGATTGCTTAACCAAAGTTCTCCTTTGTAGATTGATTAGGTTCGGTTTTGATCCATTGCATGACATGATTACGTTTCCTTACATAGCCGAATTCGAATCAATCTAGATTGCCACGTGTCGCGGGTTCAAACTCGTTGGTTTTGTATGGATCTTGACAGAGCCGGGTATCATGCGGTAGATGCAGGTTTTTGGGTCGTTTTAGAACTAATCATCCGGTGGATTAGAGCTCGAAATCGATCTGATAGGTCTATCAACATCGACGAAGCTTGTTCCTTCTTCATGGAACCCGAATCGGCTATCTAGCCGTATTCGGCAGTCCCTCAATGAGTGAAAACGTGTTCGTAACTTTGTTTTAAATAATGAATGCTTCTAGCCTTCCACGTTTAGAGTATATCATGCGGTGGATTGATCTATTCTTGGTTGGTGGTGTGATTTTTAAACAAGTTGTATCATGCGGTGGATTAACTTGTTTGATTCTAGGCCTGACGGGTTCGAGGGTATCTAGACATGCGGTAGACTAGTGCTTTTAGACCTATGAATTCTTGTTTATTAGAGCTTTACGATCGTGCTTTCACCCTTTTATTTATTTCGTCGCGTTATGATAATCGGTTATGGTTACATGCTACAACGTGTCGCTTAATTAAAATACCGATCTTTCATCATGATGACGTCATGCGGTCGGCAGTATGCTTTCTTACGCGCTCTGCCGAATATGCTGTGAGTGCCTATATTGCCGACAGATAGCTTGTTCATAGCTATATGCCGATCGAGATTGGCCTTGCAAGCTGTAGAGATGGAACTGTCTGGTATCATCCGGCATGTTCCAGGTTTTATATCTCAACATTTTTTCTTCCTTTGTCAGTTTCAGAGAAAATTGACTGGCACGCTTACAGGATTCAGACGATCGGGCACGTGTGAAGCCAGCTGATTCGGCTTGCTGTGTGCTTGGCGTGAGAAGCCGATTTTGCGTCAACACACTTTTTGGCACGCCCAGTGGGACACAAGCTTTGAAGATGCCTGATTTAAAGGATATTATGGACGTTACTCTTGAAGAATTGCCTGAGGAGCATCAACAGATGGTGAAAACTGCTGCAGAACAATTCATCAAGAAGTGTTTGCTGTCTTTTGCCAAGAACAGGAGTGGTGCACCGTTTCTCAAGACAGACCTGCCAAGAGTTTTACTGCCTGGACAATCTGATCTTAAGGACAATATTGCTACCATTTTGTATAAAAGTTGCGATATGACCACCCTATGGCAACCAAAATAGTGGCATTGCACATGTGTAGCGTGGCAATAGCCAAGTGTTAACACCAAAAATTGACACCTGAAAGAGGCTGACAAGTGGGCCATATTTGATAGAAAGATCCTGTTCGGCAGGAAGGTCTCCTTCGAAGCATTCGGTAAAAGATGCTCTGCGGTCGGGAGTCCATCATCGAATCGGCAAGGGAGCTACTCTATGGAAAGCATTCGGGAACGCGTGATGACGTGGATTCAATATAAGGAAGAAGCCGATTTGATAAAGAATATGAGATGAATACGGCACTTCGACGTATTTCTTTGGAAATAAACGTTTTGTAATCGTAGTCGACTAGGAATAGTGTCAAAACCAGGGTATAAATATAAACCCGTGGTGATTGTAATAAGCATCGAACAATCATACAACAAACCGGCCTTGCGCCACCTTTTCGAGTCCTTTAGTCGTGTCGTCGAAATCTTCGAGAGGAACCATCGATCCGTCGACCTCCGTAAGTATCGACAACCTTGTATCATGCTTAGTATCATGCGGTGGATTTAAGCTTGGTATGAGAAGGCTTCTTTGTTAAATCATGAGTCATGCGGTAGGCTAAGGTTTAGCTTGAAGCAAGTTATCGGCTCTATTAGATTTTGGCAAAGATCTAATAGATTCATTAAGTTACCTTGTGTTATTTGGGTTTTACTTTATGTTTAATTCATATAACACCCTTTTTGCCCAGTCTAGATTGGTTAGGTTCGGTTTTGATTCATCGCAAGACATGACCATGTTACCTTACATAGCCGAATTCAAACCAATCTAGATTGCCACGTGTCGCGGGTTCAAACTTGTTGATTTTGTATGGATCTTGACAGAGCCGGGTATCATGCGGTAGATGCAGGTTTTTGGGTCGTTTTAGAACTAATCATCCGGTGGATTAGAGCTCGAAATCGATCTGATAGGTCTATCAACATCGACGAAGCTTGTTCCTTCTTCATGGAACCCGAATCGGCTATCTAGCCGTATTCGGCAGTCCCTCAATGAGTGAAAACATGTTCGTAACTTTGTTTTAAATAATGAATGCTTCTAGCCTTCCACGTTTAGAGTATATCATGCGGTAGATTGATCTATTCTTGGGTTGTGTGTCTTTGTAGGTGAAGGAGGACCTCTATTTATAGCTCCCAGGGTCGGTTTGGGGTGGAGCAGCGGCCAAGGCACCCAGAGCATCTCCCTCCTAGATTCGGGCGCAGGATGGCGGTTCGGCCGAACCAGGGGGTTCGGCCGAACGTAGGATCGACCGACTTGGCCACCAGGGGCTAGGATGCAGCCTTGGGAGGCGGTTGCCATCCTGGGGTCGGTTCGGCCGAACTGGGGCCTTCGGCCGAACTGGGCTGGAAGCCCGGGCCGACCCCCCGGCACCGCCTCTGGTCCTGGACCCTCCTGGGCTGCCTTCTGCTGATGTGGATCGTTTTGTGTAGGCCCAGGATGACGTGTCGGTGCCTTAGGATGTGTTGGCGGTCGTCCATGTGTCGGGTGATGTGTTCGTTTGGTTGTCGCTGACATGGACGGCTACCGGCGGCCTGTACGGCTAAGGGGGGTAACCGGCCGAACGTGTCGTTCGGCCGAATCGGTCATTTCCGACCCCTATAGCACGTATTTCTCGTTATCGTACCTGCACAAGTGACACTCACCAAAACTCGTGGAACTCCATTAGAAGTAAAACCTAAGTACATAGAATGTTACATAAAGCCTCATTTATTCCCGAGTATTGGTGGTCGAAATTGGGTTGTAACGACCGCCAACACTCAAGGACCGGAAGAAGGGGTCGAGGTCGGTGTTGCCGCCGTGGCTGGAGGCCGAGCTCGTCGCGTGCGGGCGGCGGAGTCCATCCCTCTCAAAGAAGGCCAAGCATGGTGGCGATGAAGCTCGGCGGCTCAAGCACGGCGGCGACCGCCCTTCCCAGCCGCGCCTCCCTCAACTCGGCATCCGCGGCATCCTCAGCTCAGCATCTGCGGCGTGGATCTCCTCCTCCTCCTGCTTCATCTCTGCTATGTGTCCAGCCAGCGGACAGGATTTATGGGGGTAGTGCGGTGGGGAGGCGAGGGGGCGGTGGGCTCCTGCAGTGGGAGGCGAGCAGGCTGCGGCCGCCTGCGGTGCGCGAGGAGGCCAGCAGGCTGGGGAAGTGATGCGGCGGTGGTGGGGAAGGAGACGTTCGTGGGGGAGACGACTGGGCTGCGGCGCGGCATCGGGAAGCGTGGGGATGGATGGGGGCGGCGGCGACCCGGAGAGGGAGCCGACGGGGTGTGTTTTAATTGTGATGATGTCATCAGATGACGTGGATAGCTGTGGATGGAGAGAAATAGGGGTGGACTTTTAGTGGGTACCAAAAATATAGTTGTTATAGATTCTGCAAGCGCACAGAATCACCGCTGTAGCACTTCACTTGAGTGTATTCCGAGGTATTGTAATTTATATCTCCGCAGGGAAGCTTTGGCAAGAGTACTGACAAATAGATATTCGAGACTACTAGAGAGGGGTACACGACTAGACAAGACAGGGGTTAACGGTATTAGATAGGAGTGGATATACTGCAACACACAACTCAAGGGAGGCTCAAATAGGTGAGAGAAGGAATAGATAGATGGGAGGACAACGAGAAGAGATAGAGGATTCCTGGGTATCTTATCTGTCTAAGTCACTCGGGTTAGAGATACAGCGGCTCGAGAGCCAGCACTAGAAGGTCTGGGTTAACTCTAATGTCTTAGTGTCGGGACAAGGGAACCTATGACACGCAGAAAGGGATGAGAAGGGGTGCCACCAACTCCACACTGGGGGATCCTACAGGCCGAGACTAACGTGATAGACTACAAAGACCGAAAGGGTTGTCACCACCTCCGTTGCAACAGGGGCAAACTAAGGCCACTGGCTAGTCTAGGAACTACTCCTACACTAGTCAATACCTACTTACTCTGCTAGCAAGAGCAAGCAACCTTGTCAATACTCTCGGTGACAATTCACCTCCAGTATCAAGCATGATCGAAGAACCAGCTAAGACAAAGACTTAAACAAGAACTAGAAGCACTAGAATTAGAACCGACTATAGTCTAAACACTATATAGATGCAACTGGAATAAAGTAGAAGCAAGCTATAAATGACAAAGGCAAAGTAATAAAGATAACTATATTGATAACTCAAAGTCTTACAAAAGGAAAAGGGAAAGATACAAGAGCTTATGCCAAAGCTTCTGAAGACGACTCCGAAACCTCCGAGGCAAGGCTCGACTCAACTCTAACTCTCAACTAAATTATCCTAACTCTACTAGAATAAAAGTGGAAATGAGCTCCTTGGCTTGGTGTGTGTTGAACCAGGGGTCTGCCACTGTATTTATAGCTGTTCCAAGGCGGTTGGAGGCTGGGTAACCGCCAAGGCAGCCAGAGGCGGCATGGAGGCGGTTCGGCCGAACCGTGGATGGCACCGCCTCTGCCTCTTACGGCCCTGATGCGACCCTGGGAGGCGGTTTGGCAGTTGGGGGCGGTTCGGCCGAACTGGGCCTGGTGCCCAGGCCTGCCCCCTGCACCCCCTCTGCTCCAGGACCCCCCCAGGGTCCCTCTGGTGTTGGTCTTTGTGTTGTTCAGGCCTAGGGTGACATGGCTTTGGTCCGGGATGAGGTGGCGGTCGTCCACTTGTCGTGTGTTGTTGTCGCTTGGTCATTCGTTAATGTGGACGATCACCGGTCGTGCTTCTCGTTGTTTATGGCTAAGGGGGGTAACCGGCCGAATCGTGTCGTTCGGCCGAATCGGTCAATTCCGACCCCTATAGCACGTATTTCTCGTTGTTGTACCTGCACAAGTGGAACTCACCAAAACTCGTGGAAGTTTATTAGAAATAATTTAGAAATAAAACCTAAGTACATGGAATGTTGCATAAAGCCTCATTTATTCCCGAGTATTGGTGGTCGAAATTGGGTTGTAACGACCGCCAACAAAATTGGTCCTCGAGCAAAGATAAAAACTTAGGCTCGGTGGATCAGGAGTTGCTACAATGTCATTTTTTTACAGGTAACTTTATAAACAACTAGTACTCACATTTTGCTTGAATCACTAGCAATGTATTAATTCACCATTTGACCTATGAGGCTTATAGCAATCTCCTTATCTTGGGCGGTTGAGAGGATGAACAGTTTAACTTAGTTTTATTCCACTCTACTCTTTTCAGGATCCCATCTCGGAGTTTCCACAATTTTTGAAAAAGATAAGTTGTTCCTCATTGTCTCATTCAATCGCTCAAGTGTATTTGAATCCTCACCAAAGGCTTTGCCTTCTTTTCATCCTAACATCTAATACGGCTTTTTGTGTGGCTCAGGGACAAAGGATGAAGGCATACAAGCATCTTATATTTTGCTAAGTCAATGACTGGACCTTAGGAGGATCAAATCATACTCTTAGATCGAGAAGTGCAAGTGTGTGGAATATGTGGAGAGGAATTTGGTGGAACTCCTTTGGATGATTCTTCCTCTTTATTTTTCGAGAACATGGGCTATCTTCTATTCCTCATATTTTTGCCATGCCTTTTTGGCATGCTTTTCTTTTTCTCATATTTTTGCCATGTCTTTTGACATGCTTTTCTTTTTCTCATATTTTTGCCATGCTACTTAGCATGCTTTTCTTTTTCTTTTTTGCATAGCCCATGCCTCTACTTCAAGGATATTTGGACAGGGAATCAAAGAACATGGAGTTTTTATTTTGTGGATGGATGATGTCAAAGTTTGCTAACTCCCAGTGTAGGAATTGCAAGTGAGAGGTGTTGTATGTGAATCTCGATCTTGAGAGCATGAAAGGTTTCTCACCAAGGTCACTAAGATGACAAGCAGCATATGAGTAGAAAATTTAGCACTAATCCTATCATATGGCTCTGGTAGGAATTTTTGACTAATGAGGAACTTTATTTTATTTTTGAAAGCATAAACATCCGAGATTTTCACATACTAAGAGCAAAAATAGAACTCAACCAAGGTGTCACTGTATCAATCCCCACAACAACTTAGACTAGGAATAAAGCATGTGCTCCCTCAAGGTTTTCAGGTTTATTTTTACTCATGCCAAATAACTCAAGCATTATCAAGCAACTAGTTGAAACAATGTACTTGCAAAATTAATGACAGAGCAGCTATTCATCATTTCCAAGGTGAGAGGCATATGATTCATTCCATGTATAGTTGGGTGTTAATTTTATTCAAAGCAAATATTTTTGGTATTTTCATCTCTTAATGCAAAATAGAACATGAAGGGAAATGCGATTGAATGACCAAAGTGCTGAGTAAGTCGGGACGTACCTGATGGGGTCCTCCCCCAAGCTTGGACTCTTTACTGGTAGGGATTAGACCTTGAAAGGTACTGAGTCAACTAATCCGCCTGCTCCCGGACATCATGCTGGATGGACGCTATCATCTTGCTATTCTCTTGGTGATACTAAGAATGGCGAGCTAGCGTATCTTCAATATCCCGAGTACGATCGTCGATGAGGTCGACTTGTTCGGAGATGTAGGACAATTCCCAACCGTAGTCAAAGCGTGCGAACTACGAGTATTCAGGGTAGTATGGCTAGGAGGCACTGTCTGTACCCCCCTGCATACCAGCTCCTAGACCACTCAGAGTCCATGGTCTGGGCGTAGTCCCAGCGTCCTGAGGCGAAGTAGTTCGGTTCCTGGTGTTGTCTAGAGCCTCCTGCTCTGGACGTCCCAACACCGGTGTACATGTCGTAAGTTGCTTCGAACGCGGACGTGTGTCGGTGCGGCATCGGTGGTGCATCCTGGCCATATGATAATCTTAGTTGAAAAACCTTCAGTCATATGATGCTTGTTATCTTAATGAGCTTTGTCAAAATTGTTGTGACATTTGTGAGGAACACTTCATGCTTTGAAGATCATGATTCGCGTACACACCACTCACTCACTAATTCCTACACTAGGAGTAAGCACAAATGTCTCCATCATCCATCGATAAAATAAATGCTCCATATTTTATGATTCCCTCTCTATAGTTATCCTTGAAAAGAGACATGGGCTATGCAAAAAAGAAAGAAAGAAAAAGAGAAAAAGAAAAGAAAATAGATAGACAATGTTCTTGGAACAAATTCAATGAGAGGAAGAATCATCTCAAGGAGTTTCCACCACATTCTATTCCAAATATCCACACACCTGCACTTGTCGATCTAAAGGTATGATTTGATCCTCCAAAGATCCAGTCTTTGACTCTACAATATATAAGAAGCAAGTATGTCTTTCTCCACTTCCCTACCTAAACCACACAAAAAGCCTTATTAGAATGTAGGATGAAAAGAAGGCAAAGTCTTTGGTGAGGATACGAATACCACCTCAGCGATCGAGTGTGCGAACTGAGCCGAACCGTTCAACCTTGCTTAAGTATTTGTCTCAGCTTGTCTCTTCAATCCTGCTCAACTGCTTGAGGTGAATTCTCACCTGGGCACTGATAGGTTCCTTGCTCTTTCTAGGTGAGTTAGTAGATCTCAACTAGTGTAGGTGTGGTGCTTATACTTGAAGGTGAGCTTAGAGTGCATCAAATTTAACGGACCTGTGTTAGCCCTAGGTGGTGACAGCCCTATTGGCCTTTTGTAACCCACCATGTTAGTCTTAGCATAGTAGAGCCACATCCAAGCAGCCTGGTACACCATTCTCATCCCTTTCCCCGATCGTTGGTCCTCTACCCCGACGTTGAGGCAATAGAGTTAGACTTGATCTATAAGTGTTGTTTTGCAGTTCGTGTATCTCTTTCGCGAGTGATCCAAATAGATAAAGTAGCTAGGAATCTTATTTGTTCTCCCAACTAGATAGCCCTCTCTCTTACCTTATATGCGTTATCTTTGAGCTGAGTGTCATGGTCTTTCACTCCAATCATTACCATTATCCCCCATCTTGAAGCTAGTGTATTCTTCTATGATATTATTTGAATATTTGTTTACTAGTTATCTTGCCATAAGTGCTTTCCTGTGGAAAATATAAATCACGATACTCTGGAATACTCACGAGTGAAATGCTACAACGGTGATTCCGTACACTTGTAGTAGAATATTTATATATTTTTTTGAGCCATAAGAAAAACCAACCAAACACTCCTTGGGCCGTTACCGTGACCTCAAATCCTGATAGTGACCGTTAGAAGTGACAACACACAGCATCGAGCCATATTCTTTAGTGTGCTATTTTAAAGCTTTTCTTTGAATTGGTGTACCGTTCTTAATTAGTCGTACTTGTTTGTTTGCTTTTATAGTGGTATGCTTGTGCTCAATGATTGCTTTGAGAAGAAGGAACACAGTTTGAGTGCTTTGAAGATTAAAATAGCAAGAGCGAGAGTTGAATACTCTGAGTAATGGTGGCAAGTGCCTAACCATCCTTCTATCTATGCCTAACCATCCTTCTATCTATGATGATTATAATTGGAACATGGAGTGACCACTTAGAAAAACCGTAAAACCATAAGTACCAATGGGCTCTGTCCTTGGTTGACAAATTAGAGACTCTAGTCTGTGTATGTTTTACTGAAAGGGCAAGAGGGGGCACTAAGTCATTGTATAACCTGATCCTCTTGGGCAGTATTATTTGCTAAGATACCTGACCCATTAGAGAGGTTTATGCGCACCAGACACCGAAACCTTAGCGCCCTGCACTTATTAAGGAATCTTTGTAAAGGCCTCATAGTGCATCCTTAACTTTTGAGGCTACCTACCTCACGGTGATAGGAAACACGGGTTATGGTAATAGTGTACAACCTATGCGGAGTGTCTAAAAAATGTTATAATAGTTGTGCTCACAGTCAAGAGCGGCCTGGACCCTCACATAGTTAATTTGCTCTCGGGTTATTTCTTGTGGCCTTGCTGATACCAACCATAAGTGTACTCATCCTTGCTAATTACTACTTAGAGGAAGAATGTTTGTGATGTTGATGAAGATGATGCTAAGTTGTAGGCGTATGCAACCCCGAGTCAGTTGCATGTGAAGTATGGAGTCTCCACTTCAAGATTTAGCTGTATAACTCTGAGTCTTTTGTAGCATTTATTTACATGATATTGTTGCTGTTATTCACTAATGATGTCACTATATGTATGAAACCTGATCTTGCATACATATAATTTGCACTTGGTTTTGTTTCCTAAAACCGGATGTGATAGTAGTATTGAGTGTTCTCTCTTTCTAAGAAAAAATATTCAACAATGTATGGAAAATCGACCTATCATAGTCTATTAATGATTTTTGTGGCTGTGTCTCAATAGTAACTAGGCAAATTTTGTTCCTGGACACCGTTCTTTCTTCGAATTGGCTGGAACACACCGCCAACAGCGAAATTAGCTGAGTACCATTACAAAATAGTGATTGTTTGCTGCAACACACCACGTCGATTAAATTAAGAATATATCTGATTTGGGGAGAGAGAAGGTGGGGGAAATGTCCATTTTGCCCTCAAAAAGTGGGCCCCCCTACCTCTCCTCCCTCCCTGGCCCGGCCAACGGCGGCGGTGAGGCGGCCAGTAGCGACGCGCGTGCGGTGGGAGGCGGCGGGAGCTGGAGGCCGGGCCATGGAGGCCGGTGGCGGCGCGGAAGGTCACCGAGTGTGCGAGCGGCTAACGGTGCGGACCGGCATGCAGCTCGCGAGTGTACGCCGGCGAGGCGGCGTAGGGCGAGTACGGCGCGGGAGGCTTGACGACGGCTAGTCGAGGCGCGGCCCGTCTGCAGCCGGTGGCAAGGTGGCACGGGGCGGGCAGCCGCGAAGCGATGCGGGCGGGAGTCGAGGCAGGTGGGATATTGCACATCAAATCGAGCTCGACCCGCCGACAGCGAAGGCGAAATGTAGCAGCAAGATCCGCTACATCGTGTGTCTTCGACAGACGCTGCGGCGGTGGCGGCGGCCGGCGAGTCCGTGGCGGTCCCGGTCCCGGGGGGGCATGTGGCGGTGTGTGTGGGCGGCGTGTCGTGGCAATTCATGGTGCGGGCAGCGCATCTCAAGAGAGGTGCCCTCTCCGGCTGCTGCGTTGCCTCCGCCGGCGACTCGGTCCCGCTCCTCCACGGCATCTCCTTCGACAAGGCAGTGGGGCGAAAGGTTGAAGATGAGGGTAAAAACGACCTTTTTCCACACTTCTCTCTCCTCAGATAAGTAAAATCAATATTATAATCGCTGCGGTGTGTTCTGGCAAACGATCATAATTTTGTAATGGTACCCAGCCAATTTGCTTGTTTATGTTGTGTTCTGGCCAATTCGAGGAAAGTTGAGTGTCTAGGGGCAAAATTTACCTAGTAACTATAGGAGAAACAAAGTTTGGTAGTAGAAAAACACTTAATGTAATAAATGCAAGGTGATGGACTTGAGTGATCAAATACCTCATACTTGGTTAAATGTATATGCTTGAAGACCATCAAGTAGCCCAAGATATTAAGATCAAAACTGAGGAAATTTGAATTAGGTAAGTTTCACAAAGTTACTATTATCACCAACCTATTTATAGTATGAGTCGGTGAATTGTAAAAAAGACATGTGTAGTCACTGCAATCACCGATTGATTCCATGACCCATGAGAGTATGAGACAGTGATCACCAACATAATCATAGTATAAGTCGTGATAGGTTTTCATGTTGGAAACTTTCGTAGGATGATCCGGTGATGCTCTAAAAATACGTTGGTGATGCTTGCACGAAATGCGCGTGTACATGTATCATCGATTGATAGGGTGATTCCTACCGTGGATCATTACATAAGTCAGTGTGTACAGTAGAATGGTAAGGACTATGTACCGGCTAGTTCTTCATGTTGGGACTATAAATACCCTATTGGCCGACCATTTGAGATGTGTTAGACCTTGAGAAAATTGTAGAGTTGTGTTCCACACAAATTCAAATGCTTTATGCACTAAAATGATCAAGAGAAGATTAGAACAATTAGCAACAATGCTTAAATGTTGGTTAGTGCTAGTACACCTCTTAGCGCATTGCTTTATGAATTAGCCTATAGTTAGGCGAGGTTTACACAACTCTTTGTTATAGGGTGTTTGTGAGCATCTTGTGTTGTCATTATGGGACTAAGTCTTATGAGACCCTCCAACCGAGTTTGTGGACTGACCACTGGTAGTTATGAGAGGGGTGAAGTGCCCTCAGTGTTTTGCCAAAGCTCTACCTAATCGAAGTGGCAAGTCACATTCGGGAGAGGCGAGGTGGTGACACACTCGTGCATGGGGAGGTGCCATCAACTATCCACTAAGTTACATGACTAGGGGGCAAGGCCCTTGCATGAGCATTCCCTGAAGATGGGGCTCCAACAACGAGGATTAGAGAAATGCGTTATATTCCGATACCTCTGATATCGCTGTGCTGGAGTTTGTTTCCTCTACACTCTTTACGTTCGGTATTATTTCTTATAATATTTTCCGTGTTTATGTACCTAAAATTATCATGTGTAGTTTATAGGATTGAAACTTAGGGTTTTTGAGGAATAGAAATAGAAAGACATCAAAAAACCTATTGCACACTAGATAAAAATTGAAATAGTTTTTTTAAATATGGTCGGAGCCTTATGGCTTGTTCGTGAAATTTTCTATTAGCACTAAATTTCCTATTAGCGTTACTTAAAAACAAAACTTCATAGATTCTATTTTGTGTACTGACGGGCAACTCTGCAGGATTTTTTGGTTAAATTTTTATCTGCTAGACATGGTGTTACTATATTAATATCATGCAGTCCAACTAATCAGATCGAGTTTACCATCTGTAGTTGGCAAATCATGATCGTGTATACTTCCTTCCTTCGTCAGTGTTTATGATAGATCATGTTTGCCGTCAGCGAAGTCTAGAAAATACTTCCCCACTATAAAATGTAGGTCGTTTGAATTTTTTGAGTCTAAGTTTGACCGCTCGTTTTATTCAAAATTTTATGTAAATTATCATATTTTTATGGTGATTTGCTTTTTTAATAAAAAATCTTCAAAAGTACCTTAACTTTAATTATATTTCATAATTTTTTTAAAATAAAACAAGTAGTCAAACTTGTGGTAAAAAAGTCAAACAACCTACATTTTGAAATAGAGGTAGTACAATGCATCGAACACCGAAATCAACAATATAATTTGTCTATGACTAGCAAAGGCACATGTGCGCACGCACATGTATAAATATATAAATATAAATATAAATATAAAATAAATTAAATATAACATGTAAAGATGCTTTCTAGCTGGTTGCACGTGCGCACGCACGTGTGTATATAGAGATTTAGCTATTCTTAAATCTAGAGGCACATTATTTTTCGAGTTAGTTGGTCTTTATTTATATGGAGAAAAACTCTTTAATCTTTTGTCTATTAGCAATACGGGATAATTGTGTGCACGTGTGGGGAGGTAGGGGCCCACCTAGCCGGAGGTGGGTACGCGCGGGACGTTGGGTAAAAAAAGTTTTGCGGAGAATGAACTAAAAGTGCCTGGAACATCCAATTTTTTCGTGTTTTCTTGTGTCTTTGTTCTCCTTCCCTCTCCAAAACCTGACAGGTGGGTCCCCTGTGAGGGGGTGGCGGTGGGTTTTTTTGGTGGAAATCGTTTTCAATTCTCTAGGATCCTTTTAGTATGGATATCTTGCAGATAATCTTCGACCGCAGTTGATGTACCAGTCTTAGGCCCTTTAGCCTTCGCCATCTGTTTGGCATCTTGCGGGAGACTAATTTTTTAAAAACAAAGTTTCCTCTGTTAAATAGAGTTTCAGTGTTCTTGGACCCATCGGCTTGCCGCCAACCGGCACCTTATTTCGAGCATATTCGGCACCATAAAAAGTTTTGAGGAATCCAAAAGTTCTTTCAACCTCACAACAGAAAAAAAATCGCTAAGGTTTTGTGATGTTGGTTCATTTTCTCCAAACATGATGGCTCCTGCGCTCGTGGCTCCGAGCGCTGCTGCTCGCATCAGTAGAAGAAAACAAATGATGGGGGAGGGACGGAGCTAGCCTTAGTCATTTGTGTTAGCTGACATAGATGGTTTTTATAGAATTAAAAGTAAATTACTGTTGTATACTATTTATTTATCGAGTTAACACCGATGTTTAATGGAGCTAACACAGGAGGGTGGGTAAATATGTCAGATATTAGAGCACTGAAATGATATATGTTAATGTCAGCACACCGTGCCAGAGTGTCATGTTTCACCAGCGGAGGGACGGTAATAAGCAAAATAAAACAAGACCTATGCGAGGGGTGACTCTGTTCACACTCGAGTGTTTGTTCACATTCGAGTGTTTCTAAATATGTGGGTCTACTTCAACTACAAGTCTTTTTTTATATGATCAGGGTGCTTGGTTTTCCAAATCCATCATATACAACAGATTTATTAATAAAATCTTGCAAACTAGTAAGTAAGCGTTTTAACCACAAAAATCACGCATGGATCCTAAACTATAGGCATATGTAAAGCTTACGGTAAGTTGAGAGGATATACTCAAAAGATGCTCTCATGTCTTGGTCGATGATTACAACCAGTACGAAACCTATCCGTTCCGCATCTCTTATTCGATCCATCCACTCTGAGCAAGAAAAACGAAGCCGAGAGATGGGGCTAGCGAGGCTGACAAGTCGATGTGGCCCCGTGGGACAGATGTCCAAGGTCATGACCATGCGTGGAGCGAGAAAATGATTGACTTGCACGTCTAGAATGGTCCAAGAGAAAAGGGAAATAAAAAGTGAGAAAAACGATGGGCCTAATGGAGCTAATTTGAGGTGTCAATTTTCGAAAGGAACTTTTCAAAGGACTGCTAATAGATAAACTGCAAGATGTATGGAAATAAATCAGCATCTCGTACTGAACATAATTAGCATTGTCTGAGTGTTTTTCCTCGCATAGCCGCGGGTTATTATTCTTTTTCATAAATTTATTCAAACTGACCAAGGGTTTTGTAGTCAAATTTGGACAATTGATAAAGGAATTTACAAACTAGCAACAAAGAATCACCGAATAAGATTTTCCAGCAAAAAACATCTGTGACTTAAAAAAAATAGCAAATATCCTGTCTAGGCTAAATAAAAATCTTTGCTACTTGAGAAAATTCCAAAAGACCCCATTGGTTAGTTCCAGAAAGCACTACATATATTATAATTACATCTTGTAGTGCATAGGGAAATACTCAGAACCTTTTGAAAACATTTTCAGGACTTTCTACGCTTTACCTAAATTTCAAGAATATATATAGGTGGTATATAGTGGAACTAGCCTTTTAGCAAAGTGAAAGCGGGTCAGTATTAACTCCGACTGCGATACGCGGTTTAATTTGGTATACGCTGAGGATCATTTTTATCCTACAGGACAACAAGTCCTTTTCAACAAGACGGAGGGTTGGACGGCAGAGTCATCCATCAGCACCATCATTGTCATCACCTAAATGTTCAGAAATAAAAGGGGAAATAAGTAATGAACATTCTCACAAATTATCCTCTAACAGAGAACCAGTAATAATACGGACCACACCTTAGGTATGATGCCTTCGTATTGTATTCCTCATTCCTATATATAATATAGCCATACGGATATTAAGCAGGGGGCTCAAAGGCACCTCATGGCTACAGAGCCGATCCGGCTGCATCGTTCGTTCCAGATCTGGCTAATATCTTGGTATTTCTGCAAAATGAGCCTTAAAATTTCTGAAAATCAATTTCCGACCCCTAGCTCAAACAATATTACAGATATTTTCGCTACATCCCCTGGGCGCCAAAAATATAAAGAAGACAACAGTCCAATGATTTCGCAGAAGCATGTTTGGAACCGCTTTTGTGAAGACCTACCGCTGCCTTTCCTGTGACGCACAGATCCGTCCTGAAATTGAGTGATGTCTATTTTTTTAAAGTGGTAGGCGATATATTTGTTAATAGTAGATCTGTTATGATTTGTTAATCTCAAAATTTATGTTCAAGATGGACAATACTTTGCCACAGCGCTAATCGCACCCACAGCCGATAGGCTGTTTCACTCAGTCTGTACTAAGGATGGAACTAAATCGGATATGCATAGAATTGAATTTGGATAGCATCTTTTACCATATTTTATTTCGAATACGGATATTCTTGGATACGAATACAAAATAAATGTCTCAGATTTGGATACATTCGGGTATTTCATTGTCTTTTGTGATAACAATTAACAAGTATCAATTTGTTTTGTTCATAATTTTAGAAAACAATATCACCTTGAAACATATAAATAAATATTAAATGTAGTATATGTAGACAAGAATCACTTGTTAAATTATTTATAACAAAACTAATAATTAAATAAATCACATAATATAATGTATATTAATAAAATAAGTAAAATACAATATTTAAATGTGATTTATATTGATAATATATTAGTTTAAAACTAAATTAAAATAATATGTTTATAGTATGGTTTGAATATATGTTTATTCTATATTGATACGAATAATATCGGATATTTCATACTTATCCATTTCATACTTATCCATGTTTATTTCGAATCCGGATACGAATTCAGATATTGAAAAAAGAAGTGAGATATATCTATTGTACTTACTACATTCACTAGTAAAAAATCTCATATTCGTCCACTGTATTTAATACCGGACAAAAAAGACTCGGAACTAAAGTGGCATGGAGCCATTGTAGAACCAGGTGTAAACTTGAAAGCCCCCCAGCCATTTTAATACCGACTCAAAACACCAGCCGATACTAAAAGTCACATTTTAGTACCGACTGGTGTCTTGGCCCGATACTAAAATGGTGCGTCCATTTAGTATCGGTCAATAACACCGGCCGGTATTAGAGAGTAGGACTCTAGAAGTTACTTCAAAAGGAAAACAACTCTCACCCAGTTACAAGTGATACATAGATGGAATGATAAGGAAGCAACGCGTGAGGCTGGGTTCGAATCCTCACGGCCGCGCACTTCTGACTGATGTTGGACGTTGCGCCTGGTGCGAGCCTCCCGGCGACCGGCACTGATAAGAGATTTTGCAGTAGTAATTAGAAATGAATATGACCAGAAAGAAGTGATATATTTTAATGGTAACCTCCATTGATAATGAGACATCTATAATAACTTCGTCAATCTTCTAGCATCCTACTCACTCGCATATGCTTATAAAAATAGAGTTTGTGTGACACGCATCTGTATATAGAAGTGTCTGTAATGGTCTTTCGCAAAATAAATAAAGGAAAATGATTCGACCATTATCTGTTAACTATATAGATCCTGTCTTGGATCTCCACAGGTCAGCATCGATCTGATCGCCTAAAACCTTAGATCTCATCGTGGATCTCCGCAGGTCAGCATCGACCACCAAAAACCTATCAAACACCTATATGCACCACCTGACAGTCGTGCATTTGCGTGAAGCTTCTCCCTCCTGAGTCTCTACTCCATCCCCATGTGTCATGTCTCGGACCATCTGAGCAAGCGAATAAGCCATCGATCCAATTGCTGTTCCAGAGCATGCCAAAAGCAACTAAGCAAGCTTACCGGTTAATACCCTTGCTCATTGAGCACTCGCATCTGTGGGCATCATCACTATTCGAGTATTTGGTAGTCATGGCCATGTGGAGAATGAAGGCCGCGAGCCGCCACATACCGCTGCTGCCAGCCAGGCCTGCTATATCTGTTCGGCCGGCGAAGGGGGCAATGGTCCCGAGAGGGTACCTGCCGACGGTGATGTCACGAAACGATACAGGGCGGGGAAGGTGACGGTGATGGTGCCTGTCACGTTGCACAGGCCAGACGCGCATCCTGTCCTGTCCCAGCTGGAGATGTACGCGTGTCAATCCGTAGTTTCAGGTCGGACAAGCAAGATTATCATGCGCTCGACGTTCGCCTTGAACTAGGGATCTATAATTATGATGTTGATCCGTGTTTTATAATCATCATACGGGATGGATATTGTTGGTTCATCTTTTTACTTTTGAATTTGTGTCGCAAGGATATCAATCTATTTTATCTCCACTAGTTCGGTGAGGTGACATGAGTATATACACGGTTATAGTTAAGTAGCGCAATTGGGTAACAATTTCTTTTTAAGAAAAACGGCAGGATAGAGCTCGCGCGCTTATGTTCACCAAACTCTAGGTAGTTAAATTTAGCTCAAAAACTAATACATTTTTTGACTCAGCTCTAATAGGGCCCGATTCTTAAAATTCCTAGTACAAAATTGAGGGCCCTTTATCACCCCTTACCACATGAATCCACAACATATTAAAAATAACATAGATGAATCCTGTAAAAACCTCCAAAGAGAACCCTATACATATAACAACATTATAATAAAGGCTATGTATCTTATGCAAACCAGCTTTTTGTGCAAACTATGCAAACTCCCAGCACAGCCGCCGGATCCCTATCGGATGGCCACATAGAGAGATGAGAAATTTTAGCACTTAAACCCTCCGTTATCTTTCCTAACCACGGGTTTTTTAAAAACCCTCTCCTACGGACCTGCCGCGCGCCGTCGTTTTCGTGGGCGCCGTTTTTTAACCGCGACTGCCGCCGGCCGTACCCAGCGCCGCCGCCACCTCAACAGCGCGCCGACCCTTCCCCGGCATTGCGAGGCGGTTTACACGGTGGACCATCACTTCCGCGGCATTGCGAGGCGGCCTCGCCGGGTGCCCCGTGATCCAGGTGGGCTGGGGCACTCTAGGTGTTCGTCGAAAGGCCCGAGCCATGAAGGAACCCGTCCTGCTTCGGCGAGAGCGGCGTCCAGATCGTGGACGCGTAGTCTTCATCGTCCAGCGCTAGCAAGGGCGCGGTGCAGAACCTGGTGACCTGCCTCTACCAGACGCAGTTCTGGGGCCGGCCCTTCGTGATCTCCATCACGTGCAGCAAGATCCTCATGGGGCAGGGGCTCAGCATCGGCATGGACGACCTGTCCAGCCAGTGCCTGTGCAAGGCGGACATCAAGCCGTCGCCCTTCTCCAAGAAGGGGGTCCAAGAACATCGACGTCGAGGACGGCAAGATCGAGATACGTAGAAACGTATAGTTAGGAAAGATAACAGTGGGAGAGTTCGTGTGCTAAAATTTCTCACCTTTCTATGTGACCATCTGATGGGATCCGATGGCTGTGGTAGAAGTTTACATAGTTTGCACGTGAATCTGGTTTGCATAGGATAGGTTACCTATAACAAACATGATGAGAAAAATAAGATTCGGTCGAAGCTGATTTCAAATTCTTTAAGTATACACAACTCAAAAGAATACAACTAGAAATTCTAATAAAACCTTCCAAAAATATCCTAATAACACTTTTTCTTGAGTTAATCAAAATATGATTTGGGACGCTATATTAATAAATGCAGAAAGCAAGGTTTATTAATGTAGGACTGCTACCAAAAGAGGGGCACAAAGTTATTGTCACAATCTGAAAGTCCTCGCATTATCTTGACATAAATGTCTACTTAATAGTTAGTAAACTATACCTATCATATAACAACCTAATATGTGGGTGCCCATTAGTCCAGTAACTTTCAAATTGCTTAATTTAGCGCAATAACTAATTAAATGCATGCATCTATAATTGAAACATCACCAACCATGACTTATTTGTGTATGCTTGTCAAGAGTTGAACAAAATTGCTATCAAATTATAATAACATAATTATTTATAAAATTAAACATCTAATATATCTATATGTGAATGATAACTCGAATGTAAATAATTAGTATATACCTTAATGTATCTATCATATTTTTATACCATACAAGCTTCAGGAGTTGTAAACAAACCATCAACTTCAGGAGTTGCTATCTGCTTACTTTGGGCACCGGATTATCCCAGTCAACTAGAGATACCAGCCTACATCTCTACGCGGAACCCAAAAATGAGAGATTACAAAGGACAGACAGGGTTGTCACCATCTGCCGCCTACCACTACAAATTTATGGGGAACAAGGCAAACAAAGGAAACCGCTAGTCTAGACACCACGTCTATGCTATTGATTAGTACTCTACCCTTGTAGAGAGGATAAAATATTCACAACTAATTATTGAACAGGAGACTCACAAGCAAGTATATAGAACATAACTATCTTAAATAGCAAACTCAAATACCATAAGAAAATTACAAACACTTACTTAAAGAAGAAGCATCGAGAGAGGTACAGGGTTGGAGAAGATATTGTACAGGCTTGGCACTCCCCCATACTACCCCTTCACTATCTCCCAACTCAAGATAGTACTAAGACAGTGGTTCCCCTTTGGAGTAGAGCTCAATATTTCTTGGGGGAGTGGAGATGCAAAGAAAATATTCTTCCTTAATCCCTCTCATGCATCTACCTGTCCAATAACTAACGTCTTGAAATGGTAACTTCCGTAGGTCTGATGTAACTGTTGTTAGGAGAGCAGTGGGAAGGTGCACAAGAAAGTTAGGCACCAACTGCCTCTGTGTGGTGCCGACCAAAGTGGCACATCAGCCGACCATTCGATGCACTGCCTTGAGTGCTTTGTCGGATGGGATGGATTCTTTATAACAATACATATGTGCATGTGAAAGATAGGCCTGTTTAGGGCCATTTGGGCATCAACCGATGGGTTACTGGCTCTGTTGCATCGCATCTTCGCCTGGGTGACTACTCTGTGGCCCATTAGGTGGGTACTTGGTGAGTTGACTAAATTTGAGTGCATTTGGTTGTGGTTATGGGCTACTCATTCCATGAGTCAACCACATAGCCATGCTCTCGTCCCTCGGATCCAACCGACCTCAAGTCAATGACAAAGATGTCGTGTGAGTGTCCTTCTTCTCCCAAGATGAAGAAAGGTTTCATTGGGCTCTACCACATGTCAGTCGATGTGGCACAAAAACTCATGCATACACAAGATCATAGTAACTAGTGGCATTCATTAGTTATAAACCCTATAACTATAGTTTATAATTATTTTTTTAATTGAAGTTGAAGTTAGAATATGTGCGTTCATGACTGTCAACATCTCCCACTTCATTCATCAACTACACAATCCCCCAATCCACACAGTTCTTCACTTTATTTTCCATTTAATAGTCCAATTTTGGTTATTTCAATCTGATTTGATTGTAGACCAAGAAGAAGGAAGTCGATTGGAGCCAGATACATGACGACCACGGCCGAGATAGACATGATGCCAGAGATAAAGGTATCCTACCACACCCTCTACCAACTATATATGCCCTTCGTGAACACGTTGATTGCATGGGGGGAAACTCAATCACTAGTAGGCTTATCATGCTTGCCAAGATGAATTCATCAGCCTAGGTTGACCTCCTTTCATAGCCACTCCTGACAATGGTGGGGCAAGTAGTTGAGTACCTGATGTTCTATCACATACTTAGACAAATCATAAATGACTTCTTTAATGATTATCAGGAGTTGAGATGCGGCAGATGTGGCCGTGATTGCCATGAGGAGGAAGACTGGAATTTATTCCTAGGCCATATCTGCTGCAACCACGCGTCCTTGGGTGTGACAAAGGCCTAGGCTTGTGCCGCTTTAGATCAGGAGCTCACATGCCATCCTCATTGCCTCGCCTTCAACCATGACCTTAGTCGTCGTGGTGGGGATGGCAAAGGTGTGACCGGTGCCACGGCGGTGATGTAAGCACTACCATCCTAATATACTCCGATGAAGTAAGCATTGGAGCTGTTATGAATAAATTGTCTTTTCGCGCAGTTGGACTTTATCGTTCTTTATTTATATGTTCTTTTACTTTTGATGATGGATTGCTTTGTTATATCGTGTTATTTATGTTGTTGTAGTTCATGTTTATGCTCTTATTGAACTGCTAGTTATGTTGAGTATTTGGATTTGTTGATGGAGATACTTATCTTCTGTTTGTAGTTGAATGTGTTGAACCTCTATCTTTTTGTTGATTTTAATTCTGTTCATGTTACCATTTTTTGCATGTCCAAAATAATGAGGAGTAATGTATTGTTGTTATAAATGTCTAGCATGCACACTTTCTTATTATTTTGAATGTGAATCTATTGTGTGTGCATTCATAACAATGACCATGTATTTATGTATCTTTGGATATGATTAATGATAATCATTTTTTGGCGCCTTGACATTGTTCTAAGCGGTGGTAAATTACCCCAATGTGGATAATTTACACAAAAGGAACAGATTAATCAAACACTGGTAGGATTACAATTGAGATACGTAACTACGCGAAACAAGCACCGATTTGAATAGTGAACTCATGGGCACTGGTGCTAAAACAGACCGGTATGAATAGTAAACTCTTATAGAGTGGTGCTTAACAAACCGATTAGAATAGTTACATAGTCATGTCGGTTTTTGAAACCGGCACAATTTCCACACCCACATTCGCATCGTCTCCATGCTCTGACTCATTCCCAGCACAATGGAGGTTTTGATGCTACTCATGGGAGGTGGTGTAGCCTCTTCTTGATCTCAACGGGACGTAGGATCCTAATTCACATCTTTGGAGCTTGACTCACGTGGCCAAAATTCGATTTGCACCACTATAGAGCTTGATTCTTGGCCACTAAGACCACTCCCTAGATAACCTTGGATCTAGAAGTATGAGAAACACCACCAAATAATTTATATTGGGATGGAGAGAACACAGGAGCACAAGCAGCAAGGAGTAGTTCCAAACATACCCCTAAGCTATGACATTACAGTTACCGGTAATAGTCACAAAGATACAACTCTATTTGCATGGTTTCAGAGGAAGAAACATATGTGAACTAAGTATATGAACTATATATATGTAGGAGGGTTTTCTTAGTGGTATTGTTTCTAAGATTGTGATGGAAGAAAGTTATGTGAACTAAGCATATGAACTATATATAGGTAGGAGGGTTTTCTCAATGGTATTGTTTCTAAAATTGTGATGGAAGAAACATATGTGAACTAAGTATATGAACTATATATATGTAGGAGGGTTTTCTTAGTGGTATTGTTTCTAAGATTGTGATGGAAGAAAGTTATGTGAACTAAGCATATGAACTATATATAGGTAGGAGGGTTTTCTCAATGGTATTGTTTCTAAAATTGTGATGGAAGAAACATATGTGAACTAAGTATATGAACTATATATATGTAGGAGGGTTTTCTTAGTGGTATTGTTTCTAAGATTGTGATGGAAGAAAGTTATGTGAACTAAGCATATGAACTATATATAGGTAGGAGGGTTTTCTCAATGGTATTGTTTCTAAAATTGTGATGGAAGAAACATATGTGAACTAAGTATATGAACTATATATATGTAGGAGGGTTTTCTTAGTGGTATTGTTTCTAAGATTGTGATGGAAGAAAGTTATGTGAACTAAGCATATGAACTATATATAGGTAGGAGGGTTTTCTCAATGGTATTGTTTCTAAAATTGTGATGGAAGAAACATATGTGAACTAAGTATATGAACTATATATATGTAGGAGGGTTTTCTTAGTGGTATTGTTTCTAAGATTGTGATGGAAGAAAGTTATGTGAACTAAGCATATGAACTATATATATCTAGGAGGGTTTTCTCAATGGTATTGTTTCTAAAATTGTGATGGAAGAAACATATGTGAACTAAGTATATGAACTATATATATGTAGGAGGGTTTTCTTAGTGGTATTGTTTCTAAGATTGTGATGGAAGAAAGTTATGTGAACTAAGCATATGAACTATATATAGGTAGGAGGGTTTTCTCAATGGTATTGTTTCTAACATTGTGATGGAAGAAACATATGTGAGGTGTTGACAGTCACTAACACACATATGTTACCATCGACTTCAATGTAAAAATAAATGTAAACCATAGTCATAGGGTCTTCATCTAACCAATTCTACTAGTTTGGTGACTAAGTGTATGTAGGAGCACATTGGCGAAAGAAGGACCACATTTGGCCGACTGCCACGTCGGCCGACCTGTGGTGGAGCCTTATGATGCCCATCTTCATCCAGGGTGAAGAAGCACACTCAAACAACATCATGTCCACTAACTTGAGATCAGTTGGATCCAAGGGATGAAAGCATGGCCACTAGGTTGACCCATGATTGAGTGGTCCACAACCCCAACCAAATATACTCAAATTGGGCCAACTCACCAAGTAACTACCTAAGGGTCCATAGAGCAGTCACCCAGACAAAGATAGGCCCAAACAGAGACGATAGTCGATCAACTGACGCGTAATCAACCTCAAACAGGCACATCTTTAGCGTGCACACTCTTACCACCATCAAGAATATATCCCGATCGTAAAGAACTCAAGGTGGTGCATCCAAGGGTCAACCAACGTGCCACACCAACCGGCTCCCCACAGAGGCAGTTAGTTCCCAACTTTCTCGTGTGCCTTCCCATTGCCTCCCTAAGGACGGTTGCACTATGCCTACGGAAGTTACTGCCTCCGAAAGTCGGTTATTGGATAGATGGAGGCATTAGAGGATTGGGGGAGAATATTCCCTTACCATCTCCACTCCCCTAAGTCACCTCCTCCACTATAAGTATAAGGTAGTGGCTGCATGCATTCCGCACACAAGAAGTTTTGAGCTCTGTATCAAAGGCGAAGCTTTGTATCTAGAATATGGACAAATAGTGTGGTAGTCTGGGGGAGAGTCGGGCTTGGCCGGCACCTTATCCCACCTTGTACCACTCTAGATGCTTCTCTTCTAAATAAGTGTTCGTGATTTACTTATGATAATTCAACACTCTCAATTAAGGTATTTCCTTGAATTGCTTACGGGATCATCGTTTATTAATCATTAGTGAATGCTTTAGTCCTTGCAAGGCTAAGGTAGTAACCTATAGCATAGATGTGGTATCTGGTCTAGAAGTTACCTTTATTTTCCATATTCCCCGCGTATAGCATAGACCTGTAGGTGGTGACACACCTATATTGAACCTAGTAATTAATCCACCACATTCTGGTTCGACGTAGAGCTGTAGGACGGTATCTTCAGTGTACTAAGGTAACCCAGTGCCCAAAGTAAGCAAGTAGAAGTTGAACCTACCTCCTATTAAGGTCCTTAAGACATATGCCTCCTCTCTACCCTCACCTACCTAATCTTATTGTCTTTCGGCTAAGCTAGATTTGAAGAGTAGTACACACACATTCCCTGTGGATTCGATACCTTGAATACTTCTGAGAAAAGCGACAACAATATTCATACTACGCTTGCTAATTTATCTATGACCATAAGAAATAGCAACACTGAACTAAAGTTAGTGTAATTGTTAGAACTTTCTTTTGGAATTTATCTATTGGATTGGATTTTCGGTGCTCATACTTTTATAGATTTGTTTTAGAGATTAATGGCGCTACACTTTTGATGCTATACAATATGGTCGTTGATATATATGCTTCTATAATAGCTCCGTCAATTTCAAGATACAACGATCATTTTTCAGAGATATTAATAGAATAGGATGTTGTACCGCCGTTAATATAGGTGAGTGGTGTGCATATGAACCCATTATTCCGTCCTTGAAAAGGAAAAGAAGGCACATACATATAAAATACACACGCGTGATACTATGGTGAGAAGAATATGCTAAAACAGTAGAAACTCTCTAGAAACATTGTTTTCCAGTTTGTGAAAACTTTTTACGTCTTTTCCACCGTTAGACCTAATATATGGGTCCTCTGTGAGGGGTGGGTGGAAATTATTTAGGTAAGAATTATTTTTAAAAGAATTGATGTTTATAGTATAAATAGATAGATATGAGTCTGTACGTGCAGTGTACGTGGCTGTGTATATGTATATGCGTTCTTTTCCCAAATATATACTGGATAGGTTTGCAACCGTCCGAAGTTGTCGGAATCCTTATGATATCTTTGAAGATCAGAAGCTGTCGTGCTTTTGAAGAGAATAGCAAACTGACAATCCAGGTAATGGCTATTGGGATAGCTACCTGACGAGGAAGACTGTGTCTAGGTGCAGATGTTAGCTGGCAAATTTGTTTTTTTGTGTTACTTAAAAATAACAAGGGAATACCCCGCAAAAAAAATAGCAGGGGAACGTACGTAGCATGAATTAAATTTTGAAATCATGCCTCGTCGTCAGCTTTATATATAGCCAACCGGTGAGCTGATGCATAAATGAATCTTTTAAGTTGTTCACTGTCTAGTGGTGTTTTGCGCGTACGTAGTGCTGTTATAACTCTGTCAGTAAAAAAATTACTGTAATTCACTGCGTACAAAGAAAGAAAATTCGAGGTGGTCCATTCTGGAAACAAAGGGGGCAGAGGCAAATCATGGACGGTAGTTTAATTAGATAAGTTGACATGATATTTTTTACATAAATGAGACACAATAAGTTTATTTCCATATAAAAAACACTATACAGATTACACAAGTGTACATTTGTGCGTCGATCAATCAAGACCCTCTGCTGTAAATTGAGATTATTTATTTGCGTATCTCCCCTCCAAACAGGACTAGCATAATAGTAACAATCTATGCATATCCAATATTAAGGCAGAAAAATATATATCAGTCATTTTTCCCGTTGCTGTATTCATTGCTGCCACCTTTCTTCTCCACATTGTTCTCTTCCAGACTCTTCAGCTATTCCATAGAGAAGTGAATACAAAACAGAAAATAAGCATGGAAGGCATGTTTAGAAACAACGGGACCATGATAAGAGAAAAGGGAAATATGTAAAGATACGTACCTTCTCTTGCTTTAACTTGTGGTATCTGTAGCCCTGAAGTAAACAAAATAATAAACTGTAGTTAGCGTGAGAGGGACAGTATCTGTGTGGATTTATCTTTAAAAGAACTTTTATGACATTGTAATTTTAGGCGTCTCCTTGTTTTATTTGGTAACATATAGCTATCTGTTTGATCTCTTTATTGTTTGGTAGCATGCTGCTTTCTGATATGTCGCGGACACATGGCACAATATGCAAGGTTACGTCCAAAGGCTCACATCTTTGAAAACAAAGTCTATTTCGCCTTTAGTTCATCTGCTGTTTTGCTTTTAGTTTGTACCGTTGTGCTCTATTTGGGTGGCCTAAGTATACATACTGAACATATATATAGTGCATGCTTTTCCAAGACATGATGGATTATGAACTACTAATTTCGGAATTTGTTTCGGGTAACTCTACAAGTAACTTACTAAATACCTATTCTGAGAACTTCTATGAAAATAGGGTAACAACTCCGTGAGAAGGTAAGATCTGTTGCAAAAATTAGTTATTAGTAAGTCCTTAGAGCAAGAACAGCATTGATAAAAGTAAAACATTAACTTGCTACTCGAAAGAGCCACGCTCTAAAGAAAAGTAGGCAGCAAGTTACCCTTTTGCAGAATACATCAGATGGAAGCGATTTTAGCGTAAATGGAGCACTAACTAACACCCTACTGGGAGCATCTCTGCTGAAAAGCATCTCTGCTGAAAATAGGTACTTTAAGCTCAGTATAGAAACTTAGTAGTGGAGACTGGGTAGCAACACAATGCTCCGTGTGTTATGTGGACGTGGAAAGAAGCTTAATTCTTTGGAACGAAGCCAAGTTAATTTATTTGATCTTGATATTTCTCATGTTAATTAAAGTGACGTGTCACACTGCCTACTATACATGTCTGATTGCTTCCAAAATGTTTAAAACTCGTAGATATGGTTTTAGGATGCGTCGTGATAACACTGTGACCAACAGATATCTACCCAACATATTAATCATTAATTATATATCAACATATTAATTAAATATGTGTAAGAACCATTCTCTTACTTTGTCTGTCTTGTATATATAATCACAGTAGGTGAAAAGAGGGGCAAAGTTGCTTTGACTACGCCCTCCAGCGTAGTGATGGTAGTCATGGTATGCGGCACCTCCGTAGAAGGGAATCAACTTGGAAGGGCTGAACGGGAAGTGGTAACTGCAAATTTCAACAAGTAATTCGTCATTTATATATGGTAAGCACTTTCTATAAATACAAAAGAAGCTTTACAAATAAACTGTCTTCATATATAGATAGAGCTACTGAGAGGGATCGAGTGAGGTTGGCGCTAAGTAATCACCCGCTGTGAGTGTTAATGCCCTCGATTAGGCGGATGGAGAACCAGAGCCACTGTGTGGTGATGTGGCATGGCACAATGACTGGGCCAGCCAAGGCCGGGATGGAAAGCAGGACGTTCTCAGCCCAATGGCTATATGACATGGCGAAGCCCGTTGGAGCCGTAAACTCATGGTGGACGCGGTGGATCTTCTCGTAGCCCCACTGGGTATGCAGAAGACGGTGGATCCAGTAGCTGAGGTAGTCCTCCAACAGAGAGTAGACCACCAGCTGCGCAACTGTCTCCCTGACCGACGGCAACGGCAGTCCCATTCGAGTCCTCAATATCTGCTACGTGCATAGTAGCATGAACATGCATAATCATCAGCATATATATATGGAGCACGTACATAATTAGTTCAGTTGCTATATATATGCTAGCTAGATATAATAGCACGTCAAATAAATACTTGTTATGGTAGCTATTGTAAGTGGTGTTTCATTGAGCAGAGCACTAGCTTGTTATGTGTGCCAACTGATTAGCTTGTCCATCCAGTAAAAACAACAATATATAGCGGCGCCGCGTTCTTTCATCATAAACCCCTGCTCAATTAAGGCTACCGCTGTATATATTTGTGTTATGGTTTAGAAATGAGTGTCAACTTTGATGCATGCAGGAAAATAATAGTTGTATGTATAGTAGACCTTGGCCGCGGCAGGATAGGAGACGAGCTGGAAGCAAACGGCGAGCGGAAAGAAGCACGCCGCCTCCATATAGCAGCGAAGGGAGGCTGCCAGCGGCAGCCGTACCCGAGGCTGTAGCTTGTAGGGCAGGACGACCGAGGGAGCGAACTGCTCGAGGATCACGAGGGGCAGGGGCGTGATCGTGTAGATGACAAAGAGGATAAATGTAGTGTGGCAATGGAGCCAGGAATCAGGCATCGCCGCCGAGTACTGGTACCATGCAGCTTCCGCCCACGTCATGGCGCGCCCCAACGCCGCCTCCGCCTCCGCCGCAGTCGCGTAGGGGATCATCTTGCCCTCAACCTACCTCTGTTCGTGCAAGCTAGCTGCTTCACGCGCGGGTTCCTTCGCTACGCCTCGGTCGTCCGGCCGTGCGGAGTATGAAGCTCATGGCAGGGGGCTTTGCACCTCTTTATACTGGATACCTCTGACACTGACACGTGGGCGCAAGTGGGGACAAGCTAGGTGAAATTACGTGACAGAAGCATTGTGTTGGTCATGGAAAATCTATTTCAGTAATGGTCATGGAGCATGGAAAAGGCGTGGAAATGTTACTTGAAAGAGACATTTTAACTGAATATTAATCTAGTAATATGTGTAATTGATACATAGATACAAAAAACATCTGGAATCATCTATAACTGGTGAATTTGCAGCATATCATATCTTGTACAGGTGGTATCCAGGGCACCACAATAATCCTAATATCAAGAAAATTGGTTCCATCTTTATGTGGTAGCTAGAAGATGTTATATAAAGTAAACAAGAAAACAAAAAACGTACAACCAGCTCGCAACATGTCCATGGACCACAGCATTTGCTGGTCCTATAACATGTCAGTGTCCATGGCCATGTGACGAGCACCTGGCAACAACAATGCTCAGATTTTGCCTGATACTCACCGTAACATTTTAGCGATTTTTATTCTGCTATGAATTTTACACTTTCTTCTTTGACATTTATAACA
This sequence comes from Echinochloa crus-galli, assembly GCA_900205405.1. Classification (NCBI taxonomy): domain Eukaryota; kingdom Viridiplantae; phylum Streptophyta; class Magnoliopsida; order Poales; family Poaceae; genus Echinochloa; species Echinochloa crus-galli. Next base: position 246,832 of record OAMR01000730.1, read on the forward strand.
AAATTGCAGGAACACATCGAGTACTCCCTCCGTTAGAAAACCAGAGGGAGCATATATTTCCATAGTACGTGCAGCCAGGTAAAATTGTAGATATCTAATCTGACGGCCACTTGTTTCACACAAAATCAGCAAGTACTGGGTATGGTACTAGCCTACTACCACATAAAAGGTCAATATCGACGGAATATAACAAGAAGTCATCAAAATCCATCTAAAACAACAACATTATATCTGTCACAGGTGTAGCAATATAATATGTGTAGTAGTATTTCGACTATTTTAGCATATAAGATCTGAATAATCTCTGGCATCCCATCGGTCGTTCCTCATTTCAGACTTCATTTTTTATCAGGACTAATTATTTTGGTGTTGTCCTTTTAGCCAATTTGAGATAGTAGGAACCTGGTAGATTGTTTATATTTGTCCGGAAGCCAATTAGGTTTTATATACATCGTGTCTCTACCTCACACACACAGACACACGCACTCTCTCTCACTTTCCTTTTCTTCCTCAATGCACTTAGTTCTCATCTGTCCACGTGCCTTCGCATCCTCTTCTCCATCCTTATATCCCTTGTTGCCATTGGCTACTTTGGCAACAATGATCTCCAACAATGACTTGGAAGTCGAATACAGGTAGGTATAGCAATATCCTATTTTGGAAAAAATCCATTTTACTATCCTCATCAATCCAATTTGTCATCTTGACACCTTGAACAAAATTTAGACTTGACTCACTCTCCAATTTATTTGAGTTTGATCCAATCTGCACTCTAATGAGATTTATCTTGTTTTGTTTCTCTACGTACAAATTGAGTTATTAGTTCAAATTTTGTGAGCATATGGAGAACATATGATGCATTATGTTAGAAAAATATATTAGGAATTTATCATAATTTTCTTCACATGTTAGGGGCATCTAACAAAGTTGATCCTAGAGATATATAAATGCATAAAAATCCAAGTGTATTTTTCTAACATAGGGCATCATATTATAAGTATTGCCAAATTTGAACTTGAGACTCAACTTGTATGTAGAGAAATCAAAAGGAGAAATCTCATTATATGGTTGGACCAATTGAAATAGTTTGTAAAATGAGCACAAATTTGTTCAATGGGTAAGTGGGTAAGTGGACAAAATGAATTGGTGAGGGTAGTAAAATATATTTTTCCTATATTTAATACTGACAATAACGAAAGAAGGAAGTGATGATGACAAAGGAGGTGGGAGGTGAAGGTAGAGGTAGACTACTACTAGTAGGAGGACAATCTAGAGTTAGGATTGATACAGCTGGTCCACCTCTTAAGCCGCTTAGGATTCTCTTTGACTCTCGATCCGAGATTTAATACCAATAATTCCCTAACATTAACTAGTGAAACCTTTTAATTCTCATTAGATTAATTGATACTAAATGGGCTAGGCCCAATTAATCGAAAACCCCCACCAAGAATTTTAAGGTTCAAGAGAAAATGCTCTCAGATCAACTGTTGTTTTGATATACCAGCTTTGAGTGAAGACTGTTAAGTTGAACATACACCTACCGCAACTGGCCAATCGACTATGGTTTGAATTGGTAGTTTCACGCAAACAAGCTTGACTAAAGCCCCTCGCTAGTACTAGGCTGTTGAAAGCATCCCCACGGGTTGGAGCACATAAGTCATACTCTGTGCCTTTCATGAGTATCTATAGATCACCCTATCTCATTGAAAGTGCATCTAGGCATTTAATCAATTTTGGCGATTAATGACAATAGAAATTTGGGTATAATGCTTTGAATGAGATGTGCAGGTGCAAATCAAAAAGGAAAAGAAAACGTAAATGAGAAAGTATGGTGTCCAACTTCTATCTAAACTTTGGTGGAAGACATTGAAGGATTTAAATTTAATTTTGGTTTTGAATTTGAGTATAGGACCACCGTACTATCAAGGGGGACAGGTAAACATGTAATCATGTGACTTTGATGCTCAATCACACCTTTTGAACCCCTCCACCAATTTGTAGCAATCAAACTCCCACATAATCAGCTGGTGTTGTTGAACACCGGAGATTTCAGCCAAGAGTGAGTATCGTAGATTTCCACCGGAAATCTCCGGTCAACTGCGCATATATACAACAAATGCGATGGACATTTCCAGTAATTTCATTGGAAATTTCCGGTATAACTCACCCCAAAGGTTACATTTATGAGAGAGCTATATATACCCACCTACCTCACTCATACCGGCTCTCTTGGCACTCTTGACGAACACTAGCACCTCCAAAGCCTCCAAGAGCTCTCCCAACACCCCTTGCTTCCATTTCCAAGTGTGTGGTAGCGTGTTGGTTGAGGGACTTGAACTAAGTGATCCAAGCTTCATCATCTCCCTCTCTTGAGCATCAAGTTCGTGGTTCTCGTGATTGGGAATTCATCCCCTAGATGGTTAGGCGTCACCAAGAGCATCCAAGCAAGGTTGCAGATTCGCCTTGGAAGTTTGTATTACCTAATCCTTCGTGGATTTGCTAGTAAGTTCGCTTAGCTCCTTTGTGGTGACTAAGTGGAGGAAAGTGGATAGAAGTGAATAAGCCCGCCTTTTGTAGGCCCTCAACGGAGACGTAGCTCCTGTGTGGAGTGAACTTCAGGTTAAATCTTGTGTCTCTTGTTGTTGTTCTTCGTTGTGTTCATATCGTTCATAGTGCTTTAGCAAGTTCATATCTAATTCATCTCGATCTATTTATTTGTATTGTTGCTGGTGGTGTGAAAGGTTTAGGAGGGCTTATAACATCCACTGGAACATCTTGATTCATATAGATACCTGTTATTGCTCAAAATTCTACATTGATTCTCTTGCACAGCTGTCACCGGAAATCTCCGGTAGTGATTGGAAATTTCCGATAGTTCAGCGGAAATTTCCGGTGACTACCGAATATTCCGGTAAATTTGATATCTCGTGGAGTTATTTTTGATATTTTTCAGGCCCCCTCTAGGCCTAGTGTTGATCCTCTCACTCATAGATTCTGACTAGCAATTGAACCCACATAGGTACAATCCTTAACGATGATTATATTTGTAGGTTCACATCTTTGCCCTCATTGAGGCATTTGGATCACATTAAGGTTTTCACCATCCTATCATACATTCTAGAAGAGAAATGCACCTCCATTGGAATGAGCCTATTTCGAAGGTTCTCTTCTCTCAGTTAAACAATAGCTTATTTCGCTATCCTAGTTCATGGGATCTCCGATCACATAAGATAGGTTACTACTACTGAATAACTCACATGGGTATCAAGCCTAATTCTGTGGACGCATTGTCTATCACATTACGTGAAAGACCCTTTGTGAATTGATCTGTCAGGTCTTTAACCGTTTGGATGTCGTCCAAGGCTATCATTCTGGAGTTTCTCAATTTCCTGATACATTTCAGCCGTCTGTTTACAAGCCTCAAGAACTTCTTCCTCGATAATGGTGGTGCCTAATACAGTGAGCCCTGCTTCCACACTTGATCTCCTTAAGATGGTCTGCTTGCAAGACTTCTTGAAAACAACGCCATCTCCGAGTGTAAACACATATTCACTTGTGGTTTTAATCTCATATGCATCAGGTATCCAGTTTGAATCACTGTAATCCTCTAGTATTCTTGGGTAACTGGTATAGTGAATCACATTGTCCACAGTACCCTTAAGAAAACAAATTACCCGTTGAAGAGCAATCCAATGATCATCTCCCAGATTTGACACAAATTAGCTTAGTTTGCTCACAATTAATGAGATATCAGGTCTCATGTCACTAGCTAAATACATCATTGAATCAATAATTTGGGACTTTCTCAGCTGATCTCTCATTGTTCATTTGTTCTTCCGCAATATTTTACTAGCATCATAAGGTGTTGGAGTTGGTTTGCAATCATTATATCCAAACCAACTCAAGACTTTCTTCACATAGCAGGATTCTATAAGAACAAACCCATCATCACCTTCTCTTACCAATTTAATATTTAGCATAACATCAGCCTCTCTCAAATCTTTCATTTTAAAATTTTGAGACAAACTATTTGACCTCCTTAATCGCATTAAAGTTTGTCCCAAGTATCGTTATGTCATTGACATAAAGACACAAGATCACTCCTTTGCCCCCACCATAGCGATAGTATACACACTTGTCGGTTTTGTTCACAGCAAAGCCAACTGATGTTAAAGTTCTGTTGAACATCTCATGCCACTGCTTATGTGCTTGCTTAAGACCATACAAATACTTAACAAACTAGCAAACCATTCATTCTTGATCCTTAGCTAGAAACCCATCTGGTTGATCCATGTAGATATTTTCCTCCAACTCGCCATTTAGGAAAGCTATCTGCGAGGGAAAGCAGTACTCGAATCATGGTCAATCAGGCAAAAGGTGAGAAAGTATCAAAGAATTCCTCTCCTTATTTCTGAGTATATCCTTTGGCCACTAGTCTTGCCCTATACTTTTCAATCGTACCATCAAACCTAAGCTTTTTCTTGAACATCCACATACATCCTACAGGTTTACACCCATAAGGATGTTCTACAACCTCCCAAGTACATGTTAGCACCAAAATTTGGCATGCGCCAGATTAGGATCGATGCGGTAGCCGATGACGATATTGACGCGTTGTGAAAAAACTGATGCAGTTTGGAATCGTGAAGTCGATGGAAGGTAATCGGAGCTAGGGTGCCCCAATCTTGCGTCAGGTAAAGGATAATTCGTTTAGGACGGAGCGCAACACAATAATCTGGCTTCAAGTCAGCAAACTCGAACCCTGCAATCTTAACACGACGATACCTCTGGTTATCAACCGTGTCACAGACCGGTTGACTTCTCCAAGAAGGCTAATCCCTGCCTGCGAAACGAAAAACATAAACCAGAACTTGAAAGAACACAGCTCTCAGTATGAAGTAACATTACAAATGTATGGTTAAGCATAAAAGTTGGGGTTCTACAAACCGATGACGTTGAAACTGTTCTCAACAGATTAATCTAAGCAAAACCCAATTTTCTAAGGCAGAGGCTACTAGGTTTATAAGAGGAGGGGCATCCTAGGGTTGGGGCCGACCAAGAGTGGGACGCCCATAACTTGGGCTTAATAAGGCCCAACAAATTGGTGATGCAGCACCTTGGTAGATTCTAGATGTCTAATTGTTTCGACAATTCCCGATGACTCAGGTGAAATTTTGAGGTTGGGCTAGTGCCATTGGAAGCTCATTGAAATTATCTTTGCATCCATATAAAGAACGTCGCAATTGGCCTCTGTATGCGACCTGAGCGTCCAATTTTACTGCGGGCTGCTCCTGGACTCCGAGGTGGACTCGAACTTGAGTTTCTTTGGGCCTCCACCTTGGGGTCTCGAATCGGATTAGCCTCGAGCCTTCTTTTTGAGTTGAAAAACCTTGTTAGTCTCCTCCTTCTCCACCCCATACAACACTCATGGACATATGTAAGGGTGTCATGTCCTCATCAGAAGAGTGTGAGGAAGCTCAAGGAGTCGTAGTCGGAAGCTTCTTTAATGATGACATCATCCACAACTGAGTGTTGTCTGAGTTCGTTTTGTAAATATAGTAGTTTATTTTATTTGCATCAAGTATATAATAAGTTGTAATCAACTAAGAGTTTTTAGACTGAAAAATAAATATGTACCGAATGGAGACAAAAAACAATTATACACACACCAAACAATACAAGTTCTTATTCTCGACATCACGCCAAAATTTAGGAGTAGGAGTAACATTAATTTTCTCGGTGAGTTTTTCAAGCAAGTAGGGTTGCATCATCTATGACCTCTAGTTTGCTTGTAAGTACCATTAGTTACCGAATAATTTAGATTCAATTCGTAGCTTACGCTTTAGTTTGGATCCATTTTATTCATAGTTATGGTATTTTGTTTCACATTGCTTGTAAGGCTGCATCATTTTATCTCTATCACATTGTAGGTTTGAAACCTATTAGTTTAAGGCATATTGAAAATAATATAAACGAAGTATAATAATATAAAATCTATTGAAATCAACATAGTTTGATAATCTTTGAATCACAGTGTTTATTTAAGATTTCTATTAATTTATAAATTTATTTCATATTTTGATGTAACGGATCATTGTTTATTAATCTATCATCCTACTGTTATTGCTATCTCAATTAGGTTTGATCTAATAATAGCAACAATAGTTAAATTCTCATTTTTAATGAATTATTTATAAAAGAAATTAGGAAAAAAGTAAACATCTTTAAGATGGAATCGATCATCAATAGCCGATGAACTCATGTTATTCTTTCAATTGTTTATTTTAACGATTCAAAATTAAAGTCGATGGTAAAATTTGTGTTAGAGGACTTCATGCTATCCTTTGAATTGTTTACCTTGACAATGACAGTTTGATTATCATAGTTCATGAGGATAGCGGGTATTGGTTTTCCTGGACTCCGAGGTGGACTCGAACTTGAGTTTCTTTGGGCCTCCACCTTGGGGTCTCGAATCGGATTAGCCTCGAGCCTTCTTTTTGAGTTGAAAAACCTTGTTAGTCTCCTCCTTCTCCACCCCATACAACACTCATGGACATATGTAAGGGTGTCATGTCCTCATCAGAAGAGTGTGAGGAAGCTCAAGGAGTCGTAGTCGGAAGCTTCTTTAATGATGACATCATCCACAACTGAGTGTTGTCTGAGTTCGTTTTGTAAATATAGTAGTTTATTTTATTTGCATCAAGTATATAATAAGTTGTAATCAACTAAGAGTTTTTAGACTGAAAAATAAATATGTACCGAATGGAGACAAAAAAATTATACACACACCAAACAATACAAGTTCTTATTCTCGGCATCATGCCAAAATTAAGGAGTAACATTAATTTCCTCGGTGAGTTTTTCGAGCAAACAGGGTTGCATCATCTTTGACCTCTAGTTTGCTTGTAAGTATCGTTAGTTATCAAATAATTTAGATTCAATTCGTAGCTTACGCTTTAGTTTGGATCCATTTTGTTCATAGTTATGGTATTTTGTTTCACATTGCTTGTAAGGCTGCATCATTTTATCTCTATCACATTGTAGGTTTGAAACCTATTAGTTTAAGGCATATTGAAAATAATATAAACGAAGTATAATAATATAAAATCTATTGAAATCAACATAGTTTGATAATCTTTGAATCACAGTGTTTATTTAAGATTTCTATTAATTTATAAATTTATTTCATATTTTGATGTAACGGATCATTGTTTATTAATCTATCATCCTACTGTTATTGCTATCTCAATTAGGTTTGATCTAATAATAGCAACAATAGTTAAATTCTCATTTTTAATGAATTATTTATAAAAGAAATTAGGAAAAAAGTAAACATCTTTAAGATGGAATCGATCATCAATAGCCGATGAACTCATGTTATTCTTTCAATTGTTTATTTTAACCATTCGAAATTAAAGCCGATGTAAAATTTGTGTTTTGACATTTTGAAAGACCAGCTGATGTGAGCTTATAAAGCGATACTGATTAAATTTATCTTCTTGTGAAATATAGGTCAAATCGACTGACATGCCATGAACCTCAAAGATTAAAAGGTCATGCGCCGGAATGAAGCAAATCTCCCATGTTCATTGTCGAACAATGATCATCTACCAATTTTTGTGTCAACGGTACCATTCCGAATTTTTTACATCCAATAGCCGACTACCATAGAGGAATATGCCTCTTCAATGGTCATAGGGATGTCATCCACAAGGTACACAATAAAATCATCATCAAAATACTTTGTAATCATCTGTCTCTTGATGTTTCTAAGACCTTCATTGTCATCCTTCTCAGGATTTTATATTCTATCAAACCAGTAGGTTCTTTATTAATAGATAATTCATGACAAGATATGCTAACTTCCTATTTCTTAGGAAAGATGTCCTAAAAAATATAGCATCTCTGGACTCCATAATTGTACCAATATGCATGTCAGGTACTCCAATAACTATTGAAAATCTATAACCAATGATGTGGAAAGCATAACCAAGAAAGTCACAATCCGCAGTCTTAGGTCTGAGATTATGTTTCTTGGTTATTGACACATTAACCTTAGCCAAACATCCCCAAGTCCATAAGTATGAAAGGATTTGTTATTTATTTTTCCATTCCTCAAATGGTGTTATCTCTTTTTATCATAGGAACATAATTTAGAACATGACATGTAGTCAATATAGCATCATTCCACCATTCCTTAAAGTCCCGCTGTATCTAACGTGGCGTTAACCAAATTAGTTAGAGTGCAGTTCTTTTTTTTGGCGATCCCATTTGACAGAGGTGAATAGGAAGGCGTCCTGTCATAAATTATTTTATATTCCTCTCAGAACGAAGTGAAAACTTTAGAAAAATACTCTCTACCACGATAAGACTTTACAAGTTTGATCTTTCTCTCAAGTTTATTTTCTAACTCTACTTTATAGACATTAAAATATTGCAACTCTTCAACTAGTAATATAGAAAAAATTACAACAAGCCTCCATTGTCACAACCTTTTTCAACAAAATTTACATACTTAGACAGTACTCCCTCCTTCCACGTTTATAAGGCATGAGACAACATGACACGGTCTCCTAAATCATGCTTTGACTATTCATTTCTTTTATATTATATTAGTTATGGTTATGATTTTATACTCATTGGAAAGTACGTTTGATTACAAATCCAACCATGTCAAGTTTATATGACAAAATGAAAAAATTGATAGGTATTTTATTGGTCAAATGTCGTAAAGTTTGAATCTCGTTTTGCGTGTGCGCCTTATAAATGTGGAAGGAGGGAGTACACATTTATTGCATTCAATGATTATTTAAAACTGTCTCTAGACTAGAACGATCTTTTCTAAAGTAAACTTCAGATCGACCGAACAAGCACTAAGAACATGCGCATGTGATATGTTCCCCATAAAAAAGGAGGAAGTCACTTCTACCTGATAAGAATAAAACCAAGAAATATCGGCACACATATGAACATTAGCACATGTGTCAATCTACCAATTAGGTGAATGGCATAATAAAAGAACTTTAGTTAATAGAGTACCATACACCAGTCTCACTAATAACTATGTTAGCAGACTTGTTATCCTTGCGGTCCGGGCACTTTCGAGCAAGGTGATCGGGACTCCCACAGCAATAACAATTCCATGTCTGCTACTTTTTCTTCTTAAACTAAGCTGTCTGATTAGTCTTTGTGTAGTTGTGTTGGGGCTGATGGGAACGGGGGTGCCCGATCTTCCGTCAGGTGAAGGATAACTCGTTTTGGGCGGAGCGCAACACACCGATCCGGCTTCAAGTCAGCAACTCGAACCCCGCAATCTTAGCACCACGACTCCTCTGGTTATCAACCGTGTCACAACCCGGTTGAATAACTTGATATATATTGAAAATACATATGCTTATTCACAGGTATCTTACAACTACATGTTTGATCTTGTCATGTGAAAGCAACACACAGCATATCAATAGTACTACTGAGAACCCTTGCCACTCACAAAAAAAATGTTTCCACTATATTATCATTCAGTGACAATTTTATTATTCTTGTTCTCTCTTTCCTTGATATTTTATGCATACCTTTCATTGTATATGTTACATATAAAGTTGAATCATATTACAAATGGTGAAAATATTGTTACCAATTAACTGTGATCTCAGAGCTGAAACATACTGTTGTAGAAACCTAACAATGTGGTTATCCATTCAGGGTCTCAGTGGTCA